>JAADJF010000161.1:0-44854 GCA_012932015.1 Fusarium acutatum | reverse complement strand
AGTAATATATATTAAGCTTATTGATATAAATGTTTTATTGATAGCTAGTAAGCTAAGTACTATGTAGGTGTCAATAAATGTGTTCTATATACTGAAGATAGTTGTAAGGGAGTGATGTAATAGTGGATTGCTGTTAGTCCTGGAGCGCTGCAGTCTTAAAGCGCTGTTGTTCCTTTACTTATCAGTTCTTTTCTAGTTGGTTGATAGGGGTGGAGTTTTTGTAGGGTATATATGATGTAACCGCTGGAATTGTAACATTTATATACTAATAGTTATAAGGTACTTAGTGGTACTTTTGTTAGAACTGAGATATTATTCTGTCAGTCTTGGACCAATGTCTTAGTGTTTCGGTCCTAGTATGGTTAGTTGAAGCTAAAGGACTGGAAAGAAACCCTTCGGTCTATATGTGATTGGTGAGAGAAGAGGAAGTTTTGTAGAGTATACGTGACGTGACCGCGGGGGTCGTAACATTATATAGTATACATAAATAAATACAAAGGGGAAACCAGTAATGTGAGATGCTTGTTATCTGCTTGTAAGCCCTTAACCTTCCATTTCCACCGTATTAGCACATTCTCGCTGAATCAGTTGAGCATGTGCTTCAGATCTGGGTTTGATCTTAATTTCAAAGCGCGGTTGTCCAGATTCAACAAGAAAGCTTTTTGATGCATCCACAGGCTTGCCTGGAACCCCCTCAATATCGAAACAGTAGAGCAGCCTGCTGACCGAAATGAGCATGTTATTCCATGCCACATTGTAACCCACACACACTCTCCGACCTATTCACCTGTTAGTGTCCTGTCCTGTTATAGAAGCCCAGTGATTGGAAATGATCCTACCAGCACCAAAACCCAGATGACCTCTAAATGGCACTTCCAGTTCTTCATCGAGGAATCTTTCTGGATAAAAGCGTTCTGGGTCTTCATAGTCCAGGTGAGATATTGCCCAGCTATTATAGGTCACAACAGTTCCAGCGGGAATATGATAGCCATCAAAAGAGTCGTCCTTTGTCAAAGCATGAGGAACGCCTGTTTCGGCAGTTGTTGGTCTGTAACGTTATCACAAGCAAGTTTGTTAGCCGATGTGTAGACAACAGAGCAGGCAGAAGTTGAAGGTAAGAAACATACTTCCAACGGAGAGCCTCCTTAACCACGCCCTTGAGCAATGGCAAGTTTGTCATGTCGTCAAAGGTAGGCAGGCGCTGTGCGTTGTAACCGCATACCGAATCTAGCTGTTTTTGTACTCTCTCAACCCAGTCCGGATACAGCACTGCAGCTGCCATCATCACCATCAAAGTAGTTCGTGTAGTATCAGATCCAGCTTCGATAAGAGTACCAGCCATAAAGTAGGTCTCTTCCTCGGTGAATTCGCCCTTTGTATTTCGATCCAAGAATTCTGTCATAAAGCACGGTTTCTGGGTCCTGAGTCTTTGTCTCTCCCTGAGGTCATCTAGCAACTTTTTATAGGCGCTACCGTAGTCAAACACCGTAAGTATACGCCTGTATCACTTGCATAAGTCATGCTGGTTCTTGGGATTACTTACCCTTTTGTAGATTCATATAGAGCATCTCCCCGCCATCGCCAGACTTGCCATGACTTGGGGATTGGTACTTTAAGCAGCCAAGGAAAAATGTCGACTAGGCTCTGCCCAGGAATTACATACGGTGTAAACTTCTCGAGATTGTCGAGTACGTTGGTCATGTCCTCATCCCCTAACTCTGAGCGTTTGCCGTAAATAACGCTCATGATAATGGAATTGGCATAGCGGGAATTTGCATCCGCCCATCTCCCAGGGTTATGCAGGTAGTGATAGAGGAGGGCGCGCGACTCTTTATCCTGATAGGGTTCGAATAAGTTTGATTTGGTGTTATTGAGGATCGAGTGCATTTCTTTTCTTGTTTTTCGCCAGTCTGGCCCATAGGGCATAAATAAAAATCGCTTGTTGCCGGAAATAACCTCACTGGCCATGGGAAGGTTTTGTCGAGAAGAATATATTGCTGCTTTCTTATCGAGAAGATCATGCACTGCTTTGCGGGTATTCAGGAATAGCCAACGTTGTCCGCCAAATGTCATGGTGTGCCTGGAGGTTCAAGGTCAGCTTGATGGTTTTCTCCTCTCAGACCCAACGAGGGCGGGGGAGAAGAGAAGGTGAGACAAGCTGCAAACTTACATATCTCCTGTTTTTTTCGCGACTCCAGTCATCCATGGGCCTTGCGCCGTAGAGGGTACCTGGAGGCCATTACCAAAGAAGGGGATACCAGGTACTGGATTCGGGTACTTGTACTTTTCGTTTCGACCGACATTTGCGGCAACTAGAACTATCGAAGTGAGGAGGGCAAGTCCAATGATGAGGTAGTACACGTTTGCTGGACTGGTGTCGGCCCAGTCTTGGACGACCTTGAGGAGTGCCATTGAATGTGTTGATGGAAGAACTTATTAAGCGTTATTGTTTGATGAAACCTATATTCCTGATGTAAGAATAAGGTTCTATGAATATTTTACTCTAGGTCGGATGACAATTGCCTTGCTTTAAGTAAATTAGTGTATCTTCGGATTGCCGAAACTAGGTTACATCGCCAAAGCTTTGCCAATTCAAGAAATGTGGGGAGACATTATATCCAAAGATACTACCTACTCCAAATATGGCAAGAAATGAACAGGAAACATGATCCATTCCTGTTCGGAGTCGGGTTGTAAATTGGGACAAGCATTTGCAATCGGCATGCCGATGCCGAGGCATGGATCCCGACGGCATGCCGATGCTGAAATAGCTCCACTGTTTTTAGAGGACAGCGGCTTATACTGCTCTGATTTTGACATATAACCAGATAGATATATAATCATGCTTTTGAGAGACTGAAATTAACCCAAGCTTTATAGTGTATTACAATCTTTCCAAGCTATATAAGACAAGTGATACGTGCTGTAATATGGGGATGTGTCGACCTATTAGCTTACTTGAGAAACACTCGTTTAATATACCAACTAAGGGTAGTTTGGACTGATTTTCTTCCGAATGAGTAGCGTCAACTAGAGCCAGCTCAGGAAAGGCACCACATATCCCGTCGGTTTCAGATGGCCTAGACAAGTACGGGACCCCATCGTTGTGACTGATCCATCTCTGAGACTCGAGCGACTCGGGTCCATCTAGTAGAACCCGGGGCAAATTGACGGCTTGTTCGTTTTTGCTTAATATGCGTGGCGGGCTCTTTCTAGTGGCAGCCCAGTAAGTCCAGAGACATAATAGAGAGTGATAGGCACCAATTAAATGGAAATCTGTGCGTTCCTTTGGTGCAATCATTCTACAAGCTCTGATAAGCTGACCTGCATGCCAAATTGCTGTCCTGCTGGATCGACCTTGTTGCCATTCTTGAAGCTGAGAAAAAACTTCAGATGCAGATGTTTGTTTCCCATTGGTCAAAAAGCTATCTCGGAGATGTCCCGGGATGGTCGAGTAAAGCATGTCAAACTCTACCATGAAGCTGAGAACAGGCGATTCGGTGGTGCCTGGATTTCCTTCGATTATGTGTCGCAACTCTTCGAATATGTATAACAAATGTGAGTCAAGAGGTGATCGGGCCGCGTCTGTGAACGACCAACCAGAATCCTGTTTCTTGTGGAAAATTGTAATTCGGCGATGGTCTTCAATAAGGAACGAAAGTAAAGAGTATAGCATCCATAATTTAGGGAGACTAGAGTCCTGGAATGGTGAGATGAGGTTGATCGATCGGATATCAGCAAGGCAGTCGGTAATCGTTATTCCAGACTCTGCAAGATGAGGTTGCTGGTTCTGGTAAAGGGACTTCCACTCAGCTGCCGACTTGGCAAACCAAAAACAATAATCTTCCGGTATAGGTGTTGAGACTTCGAGCGCAGACATCTGCGCTGTCATATTCCTTAGGACGGATCGCTGCGTGCACTGAAGAAGGTGTCGAAAAACTGTCCTAATATGGCTTATAAGATTTTGCTGTATAGAGGTAATGAGCTAAGGCTTACCGCTTAGAGGACTCCTGTTGTGCCCATTTTTGCCACGCCTTTTCTAACTCGCTGGGAGGCCTGTCCAGCATGAGGCCTGGATGGAAATAGGTATGTTGAGCAAATAGACCAGCGTTTCGCAACATCTGACGCCCGTTAGTTTTTAAGAGATTCAAGTTTGCGGGCAGGGCGTAGGTACTAATACTGTAAGCTCTGACAAAAAATCAGATATCTCGCATATTCTCTTATCCCCACTCCAAAGGCCTGTTTCTGACAGTATCATGAGTGATTGGACATACGAGAGGTCGCGAGTCAAGACATTTTTCCGTTCACCCTGCTGCCAGATAAGCCCAGATGTCATGAACAAGTAGTTGTAACTAACCGATGCTGCAAGATGGAGACGTAGCACATCAAACAGTCCCAGAGCGAACTTGCGCGCAGAAGTCCTTGATGATGATGCGGCGCCAGCAATAATACATGCTATTAGAAGATGTAAACTGCAAGTTGATGGATCGAATGTCGCAATGTGGATAAAAGCCGAGGTATTGATTTCCTGAGTGGTGAGGAACACTTTAAGGAACTTGTCCAGTATCTCGGCTGGGGGGAACATTCGAATTGCCTGCAATGAGTAAGCCGTCTGAGCCCCGCCGATCACGGCCACGATAATCTCGTCTCTTCTTGCAGGCGATACAGATCCAGTGATTACAGAGGGATTCAAATGTCCTAAACCCTTCCCCAGCTGAGGATGTTCGTCGAGCGGAACAAGGAGAGCAGCTCTTGCTGTGGCTATGTAGTCCTCATTAGTGGGCTTCCAGCTTCCCAAAGTGGTACTATAGGCTATTACGGCCTCTTCGAAAACGGCTTTGTCTTCGGGTGACGAGCTTTTGGAGCTTGTGCCTATTGAGTCTGTTGAGTCTTGCGCTGAACTACCCTCGAAATATCCAGAGAAATCAAAGTATGGGAGAGGAAGAAGAAATGATGGGTCAAATTCCGCGTGAAGCGAGGCATTCTTCCACCACTCCGTAGTGTCACCCAGCGTCATGTCGATAACGTCTGTGGACTGGATGTCACTGCAAAGCTACATTTTCTCAGCATGGCAACCGACTCGAGCCGGGGATGTCGTTCTACTCACTGGTAGAGATCGCGAACAACCTGGTGATATGGGTGAGTTTGGAAAAGCGAAATCAACATCAAGATTGCCATCACCAATTGTGAGGCTTTCCCCATTCTCGTCTCTGGCAACAGAATTTACGCTCGCCATGGTTAATGGGGGCACTTCAGCAGAGTCTTCTTGTGTGGTCGTCGATAAAATGTGAGAATCACCCGAGGTCCCAGTGCTAGTTTCACTCAGTGCGAGTGGCGCTTCTGCTAAGACCGTGTGGCATTCTGCTCCTCCCTGACCTGAGCGAATGCAGGAAATGCCACGTTTTAGACAGCGTCGGCATATCTCAAAGTCGTCGCATCGAACCTTGGAAGCAGCACAAGAAAGGCATGCTTGAGAGGCCCTAGGAGGCCGACTGGACAAGCCTCTCCTTCTGGATGGTTGGCTGTCTTCTGAAGGCTCACGGGGTACTTGGCGCTTCATGACGGCCCTGAGCGCAAGTAAAAAGTATTAAGAATAGTAGCAGCATTCGCGTCGCGCAGACTTCACATACCTGCAGCCGTGATCGACTTGGTGGGTGATGACGAGGCAGGGCTATGCTGACTTCCTGGAAGATCTGTTCATTAGCATCTGCAGCGCCAACCCGCTCTTGCATGTAAAGGGGATAAACTAGGCCGAGTTACCAGGACCTCGTACCAAGCTAGGCGCGCACTGGCGAACCAACACCTAGACCTGGTGCGGCCATCGAACCGAAAAAAGCAGTAGTGGGGGCTGACCAGAGAGCCCATACGATAGAGAGAAGCAGAGAGGAAGAGTTCTTGGGACAGTTGCCCTAATCGTCACCGTGCCGTTGAGTGCGTTCGTAAGTACAGGAGTAATAAACAGAAACAGGGTTAGTTGTCTGGGGAAGGTTTAAAAGGATGCGCATGACCCGACGGAAACACACCGCAACCCTAGAACTAACCCGAATGAGTTTCGTGGCCTCGGATTCCCCGCACTTTAGTAACGTTCTGCTTGTGGATCTGATCTGACGGAAGTCCCACTCTTCAACTGGCTGGCAAAACCCTCTGTTGGCTGGACATCAGTTCTTCATCATTCTCAATAGCCATATCCAGTGCGTAAGGGATGCTGCAGTTAGTGAAGTTAGTATAAGCTCTCTATTCAAATACAGTTATAATGGATGATTTATTAAGACACTGAAGATAGGCAGCCATAGATATAATCAACTTTTAACCTTTTTATCTTTAATTAGCTTCAATGTTCTATTAAGATCTTTAACAATCTCCTTAAGAGTATTCTCTCTACCTCCATCTTTAGGGAAGAATAGATTGCCGCCTTCTTATTAAGCAAGGCGGTAACAGCGCGGCGAGAGTTCAGGAAAAGCCACTGCGTTCCCCTAACTGTCATTGTGTACCTCAAAGTCTTAACGATAGCTTACCATTCTGGGGTAGAATAGCAATTTTAGAACCAAAAACATACATGTCTCCAGATTTGCTGGCAAGGGTAGTCATGCAAGGGTCCAGTCCCTTTGAAGGCAACTGAAAGGTGTTTCCAAATAAGGGTATGCCGGGAATCGGATTGGGATAGGTATATTTCGCATTTTGATGAAGACGAGAGGCTACAACCCAAGTAATACACGCGATAAGGGCGAGCCCGATCCAATGATAGCGACGGTCAAGCTCAGGCCGATTCTAGCTAGCCCATATCTGGAAAGTACCAAGGAGCGCGATTGGATGCTGCCACGTGAATGTTGTATTCGGGTGTCAAATGATCAGTTAGCACCAAGTTTAACATATGAAGCGAGTAGCTATAAAAAATATGTCAGCGTGGCCATGCCTTATGAGTGATGGATATTAACCTTAGCTCTATGGGGACCAGAAGAGTAGAACCTGATCTAGGTTTAGGACTGAATGCTCTCAATTTATCTAAATGTACGGAGTAGTCTTTTCTGGGATTTTCTACACACGGGCCTCGGGAGTAGCGTGCTTTCCGGCCAACAGCTCATTTCAAAGCTCGGATACACCCTGTCCCGAAGCCCTACTAAGGAAATTGCGTACCCCGCCCTTCTCCGTCTCGCCGTTTGTTTCGTGCTTACACCACCGCCGAGTCGGCATGCCGATACCTACTTAACAGCACAAGCCCAAGTACTGGGGAAATTCTTGGATGATGGTAGTAAAAGTGTCTCAATCCGGAACTAGGTGGCTCGGAAGAAGTGACGCCTCTTGACGCCTCTTCAGCGGTAAGTCTGGCCTTGAATGTTATATACAGCACTTCACAGATGCCTCAGTTTCAGTAACAACACTCTCAAATTAGCGTGCCCAGCCCTTTGTTAAAGATTCATTATGGTCAGGAACCCCCAACAGACACTTGTCGGAAAGGTTGCCGTGGTGAGCGGCGCTTCCTCAGGCATCGGAGCTGCTATAGCCCAAGAGTTATATCAGAGAGGCGCTTCAGTAGTCATCAACTACCCTTGGCCGGAACATAAAAAAGCGGCCGAGGATGTTCGTTCGTCTTTGAGTGGCGACGCCAGAATCGTTGAGGCAGATCTGTCCACCGTCGACGGACCCCGCATGCTCATCGATGCCACAATCAAGGAGTTTGGCAGACTCGACATCCTTGTCAACAACGCGGGCATAGCTTGCCCAACCCAGATTGATGAGCCGTCCACCGAACAAGTTCTGAAAGATTGGGATCGCATCGTCACTCTCAATGGACGAGGTACCCTTCTTCTTACACGCGCGGCACTTCCTGTCCTATCCAGCCAACACTCACGCATCATAAATATCTCGAGCGAGTCAACACGATCCCCAGAGCCTTTCATGACCATCTACACTGGGACAAAGGGCATGATAGAGACGTTTACACGATGTTGGGCAAAAGAACTGCCCCGGCGATACGGTTGCACGGTTAATACGGTTGCGCCTGGCCCAATTGCTACGGACGCCATGTTGTCGGCGCCAAAGGATTTCCTTGACATGGTTCTCAAGCAATCAGAAAGGAACCCGGTGGCAAGCCGGCTTGGGGCGCCTGAGGAGGTTGCTGCTGCAGTGGCGATGCTGTGCGAGGAGCAGGCAGATTGGATCAATGGTGCCTATATCCCAGTTGGAGGTGGAATGGTGATGACATGACAGTGTCTAGACCTAGTAACTATATTGGTTGACTATTCGGGTGGAGCATAAGCTATATGATACTGAAATGCTGCCCTTGCGGGTTAGGTCTGTAGCTTAGCTACCTAAAAGAGACTGTTGATTGATAGTTTACCTCAGAGCTATGTAACTTGAATTGATACAATTTAACTATTGGTATGTATAAATAGTATATAAGACATAAATGTTAGAGCCTTACCTGAGGCATGAAGGAGACGTTATATTACGGAGATTAATAAGTATATGTCATTAGTTGTTTTATAATATATCCTAATTTAACTGTCTATATACCGAAACTGAATGGTCCCTTTTTCTTTACTTGGCTTTTGGAGACGGCATTTGTTCCGGGTTACTTTGCAAGTTAGATAACCTCGCAGAAGCCCGCTAGTTCCAATATCTTAAGCGAATATACACTTCCACAAAGGAGAAAAGCCGGCATTGCAGTCAAACTGCTCCCTAGTAATATTTATCTCACGTTTCAGTGGCAAGCTAATAGAGAGGTCTCGTATAATACAACACTACCAGAGCCCCTTGAGGATGTTCTTCTCAGTGTAATATGAGCCCGAGGGCCACTAGCATGAAGATGCACTTCAGTGAGCTTTGCATTTTTAAAACCTAGGCTCAGCCTAACCGTATTTGGCTTTCTCGTAGACGATGATGATGCCATAGAAAGAAGGAGGCAAGCTTTGAGCTCTGGTAAGTGGCCAAGACTCGCTTTCAA
This sequence comes from Fusarium acutatum, assembly GCA_012932015.1. Taxonomy (NCBI): domain Eukaryota; kingdom Fungi; phylum Ascomycota; class Sordariomycetes; order Hypocreales; family Nectriaceae; genus Fusarium; species Fusarium acutatum. The sequence continues at coordinate 35,910 of JAADJF010000161.1, read as the reverse complement.
GGTTATACAGTAGCTTGGCGCAGCGGAGGAGTTGGTTTGTAGTAAACAAACATCGGTATGGCCGATCTGCAGCAAGCACAAAGGGTTCGGAACGCTGGAGATTTTGTCACACCGCCCGTGAAGCGGGGCGCTGGAGACGGGGCTGTCTCGGCACGTTAGTTTAACCTGGATTTTATGAGAATTGGTGACAAAGCTCGGCATGCCGATCCCAATTAATTGGGCCCAAAACCAGGGTCTTGAGTCAGGAAGGAGGCTTCAGTTTGTCGATGGTAGTGCAATTCTCGTCCTTGCTTGTATCGAGAGCCAGCCTCAAGGTGCATATCAGTGCACCTGAGCTCGAGGTGACTCATCCGCAATTTCTCTCTATTCTTGCTAGCAATGGTAAATAATACACTGGTGTATTTAGAGCTAACAGGCGGAAACGAACCATTCCTTAGATGTATTTTTTCAGTGGTCACTCCGCTTATGCTGGAGGACGGCACACCTGAAGACCGACTCCACTTCCCGATGAGAAATGGGATATTCAAATATCGACCTATGGTATTATTCAAATAATAGTAAAATTTTTTTTGAAGCAATTATAATAATATTTAGCCCACCTTACCGTATACCCCCATCTTTTAGTTCATTATGGCCACGAAATTAGTGAGAACGTCATCCGACGTGGAGGGCTACACCCGTATCAAACACGAGCTCATTCCGATGCGAGATGGTGTCAAGCTTTGTGCTGATGTTTTTCTTCCCTTCTCAGCATCCAGGGACGGTGAAAAGGTCCCGGTGATTTGTAGTCTGGGACCTTACGGCAAGGATGTCCATGCCTCATCGTTTGGATTGCCTCAAACACACATTTACGCTGAAATGTACAAACACATCAAGCCGCTTGGGCCAGATGCATGCTTCGAGCTGTGTGAGCCACTCGTTTGGGTACGTCATTTCAGATAAACTATTATCATCCATAACCCAATTCTCACTTCGACAACGTGTAGTGCCAAGAGTACGGCTACGGCATTCTCCGTGTCGATGAGCGTGGTATCGGTAATAGTGAAGGACGGCTGGATCCCTTTGGCTTGGAAAGATCATTTGAAATCCATGCTGATGCTGAAGGCCAAGGTGGGTTATCATCTATTGTCGGTTTGCAAACATCGTAAGACGCTCATTTACCCGCTAGATCTTTATGATGTGGTTGAATGGGCTGCCGTTCAAAGGTGGTCCAATGGTAAGGTAGCCTTTTCAGGCATCAGCTACTACGGTATGGTAGGGTACTGGGCCGCCATGCAAAAACCACCACATTTGACGTGCGTCATGTCATATGAATCGGCCTGTAGTATCTATCAGGCTGTTCGTCGTGGGGGTATCTACAGCCACAACTTCCAATCCCATTGGTACAGCAACATTGTTATACCTCAGCAACGAGGAGCGCGAGATGGGACACGATCCAAAGACGAGCTTGAGGCCGACCGAGTGGATTTTCCCAACCTCATGGCAATAAACGAGTATCCTGATCAAGGCCCCGTTGCGTTTTTGGAAAGGATTAGGTCGCTCTCCGACATTGAAGTGCCGATTTATCTGGCAGGCAACTGGACTGATCCAGAGGTGCATCTTCCGGGCAACATCCGTGCCTTCAATGGTGTTTCTTCGCAGGAAAAGTGGCTTGAAATGCACACTGGAAACCATCTAGGCGCATTTTATGAGCCAGAACATATTGCCATGCAGAGGAAGTTCTTAGACTATTTCCTCTTCGACAAGAAGGATAACGGAATGCTTGAAGTGCCACGGATCCGGCTCCTTCAGCACCATGGTACCGAGACTCTGTATCGTGAAGACGAGACTTCTTTCCCGCCATCTAATGCTCAAGATGTCTCATTTTATCTCACTCCTGAGAAGCGACTATCTCTGAATCGCCCGGCAGGAGAAACGCAGCAATTATCCTACCAGGGTTACCAAGAAAATATCACCTTCGCACTCGAATCTCCATTTAACGAGTCTTTCGAAATTCTTGGATCTCCGTATCTCGACCTTGAAGTTAGCACAGTTGCTCAGGACTTGGATCTTTTCATCTATCTTCGTGCAATTGACGACAACGGCAAAGCAGTGGTATTAAAGGGCAATCATGGTGAGCCAATGGATAACTTCGCCAGAGGCTATTTTCGCCTGTCTCACTGTGACGAAGTTGTCAAAGACTTCGATAAGGACCGGGTTATTGCCCAGCCTCCGACTCCCAAGTCTGAAATCGTTCCAGGTCAGATATACAGAGTTGTAGTGCCGATCTATCCGACAGCATATCTCTTTGACAAAGGACAAACGCTTTCACTTGAGATCGGCTCGGTTAATACACCGAGCACGATTCCTCCCATGCGTCACGAAGGGGGTGATAGGGTTGCGGCAAGATTTGAAGGAGAAAATATTATATTCTCTCACGGACGTCTGGTATTGCCTCGTGTGAGACGCTGAATAAATCCATGTACAAAGCTAGATATTTTAGATATACTACATGAAACCGTCACTACTCGTTTCCCAGCTAATTTGCATCCGTGTAGCGCCAGGTTTATTCCCGCCAAAACATCTGGGATCTGTGAATATATTCGATCACAATTAACATTCACTGATTGGATCGAAACCTCCTCACCCACGGCATATTGCTATATCAAGCGCACCCTTTGAATCTATGGCTTGAATGGTTATGGAAAATCTGTTCTTATCAATTCCATTGCTCAAAAACTTGGAAAAATAGAGCAGATCGCTATCCACTTTTTGTTCTCGTCAGGCAACGAGAACCAAAGAAATTTATGAGACCTCTTGAGGACCCTGATATGGCAGATTTCAAGGCATATTGCAGATGCAGAGCTTAAGAAAGTGTTCAAGTTATTAACCCGAAGCGATTCGATAAGTGGGGCCTTGTCGGGGTAATCCATATCGCTTTATCAGGTATGTCAGAAGGTCTACCATGGACTGGAACAGTGATACAGATGGTGTTTTTCAACTATTCTGGACCTCATCGAGAGTCACACCAACCTTCACGTGCTCCTGGCTGGACGATAGGCCTCAGCGCGAAGGCTTCTCATAAAGGGTTAGGCCAAGAATAGAGATTGGAGATGATCTGATCCGAAGGGGCATAGACAGGTTAATGGCAGTCGAGATACACGGTTCGCTGCAGAACTAGTCACCAGGCATCAGGATGGTTAAAAAGATTCAGAGTCTAAGACTTGACGTCTAATAGGCTGTTCAAGCTACACCTTATGAGAATAAGTCCAGAACCACTATTTAATCTAAGCTCCAAGCTATAACTACCAAATTACTTTGACCTCTCATAATTACTATTTTACTATAATTACGTCAGTTAGACGATGAGCAGCCCAATTCAATTGGTGTAGAAAGATATTGTAACATCAAGTCTACTGTATTATTCCCCAATCGTTGTTTCATTCAAAAGTCCCCCCTACTCCACGACCCTGATATCGACCCCAGGCAACAATCCTGTGCTTGTCCACTCCTTCAGATAGTTGCTGTAGCTTGGAAACCCGGTGGGAAAGATAGAACCCCTTGCGAGTTTGAGTTGCTCTTCCGGACTCTTCTGTTTGGTCAATGCACCTTCATTGGTCGCGTAGCTAGGTGTGCAAATGGACAAACCTCCAAGAGCATATGCGCCACGCACGATTTTCATCGTCCATACTTCCTCTCCTTCAGCTGTAGGCTCAACGAGGACCTTATGCCCTGCCTTGGCACGCTTGGCGGCTTCCGTCAGAATATGCGCGACGTGTTCAGCGGCGACATCAGTCATGTGGCAGTAGTTAACACTTGCTCCCGCCTGGGTGAGGCCTGGTAGGATCAAATTGGGGAACCCCCTTGTGAAACAGCCATGGAGCGTACCAATACCCGCTCTCCATTTCTCATCCATATCGAGACCGTCGCGGCCCGTGATAGTCACGTTTGCTCGATGTGCTGGGCTTCCGGCAGTCCAGGGCTCGAAACCCGTGCCCAGAATAAGGAGGTCGATGTCAATCTTCTTGCTGCCGGCAACTAGACCCGTCGGTGTAAGTTTATCAACACCCCTACCACCTGTGTCAACAAGTTCAACGTTTGCTAGATTGAAAGATTGCAGGTATTCGTCGTGGAAGCAAGGTCGTTTGCAGTATCCAGGGTACCACGGCTTTAACGATTCCGCTGTTTCAGTGTCTTGGACGATATCATCCACACGAGCCCTGATACCTGCTTGGCGAGGGTGGTCAAGCTGAAGCAAATCCGCGATGTAGTCCTTGACTGATGCTTCTGTCAGCTCGGCCGCTGCAGGGCCACCGACTAGACCCGAATAAGATGGAAATGACGTCCAGGCGTCTTGAATCAAGTCCTCTTCGATGTCTGGCTCATTGGAGATCCATCGAGCCATGTTGTCCCTTTGAGCTCGTTGCCATCCCTTGTAAGAGGTGGCTTTGGCCCATTCCCCCGGGTCGGTAGGTGCCTGTCCTCGTTCGGCAACCGAGGCGGGTGTTCTCTGGATGACATACAACTTCTGGCACCATTTGGCCAACTCTGGAATCGCTTGAACAGCCGTAGCGCCTGTGCCTAGGTAGGCAACCCGCTTGTTTCTCAGCTTGATCATGTCAAAGTCGCTTGGGGAGCCACCGGTATAGCCAAAGTCCCATCGAGCAGTGTGGAACATGTGACCTTGGAATTCGGAAAGACCAGGTATTCTAGGTAGTTTGGGACGCGAGAGGACTCCTGAAATGAGAAGATAATAGTCGGAGCGGATGGTCATTGTCTCTTCTTTGCCATTGACCTTCCTGATGATTGTGTGCACCCACTCGTTTGACTTTTCGTCCCACCTGGAGTGGCTGAGAGTAGATTGCCACAGGCCCTGGCTTTGGAGATTCCATTTCGAAGCAAGGATTTCGGCATACTCCTTGAGCTCAGGCCCATAAGAATATCTATCCTTAGGCATATAGCTTGTCTCCTCAAGAAGGGGCAGGTATACTGAGCTCCTCACATCGCACATCAGCCCGGGGTAACGGTTCCAGTACCATACGCCACCAAAGCCACCAGCCTGGTCGACAAAGATGATATCTTCAGCCTTGAACACGCCGGCTTCGATGAAGCGGATAGCGAAAGTCATGGCTCCGTATCCCGCCCCTAAGATGACTAACCTCTTGTGGTCGCCATTGGCAACGGGAGGGGGAGGTTGTTGCCTGAGTGTGTTGTCATATTCAATCCAGGGATCCTCGCCGTAGTGCTTGAACTTGTCAGACTTTCCGGCGTCGATGTACTGAGCCAAGCCGTCGTCACGTTGTCTCTTTTGACGCTCAACCTCATACTTGGCGAGTGTCTCGAGAAATTCCGCCTTTGAAACCCCGGTATTGGACGGGAGAGTCATGATTGAATTATTTGGAGAGATGCAAAGAAAAGGTTCATTGGCCTGGATTGTTGAGACACTGGGACAATGTGAGGGACGGTATGGACAGCTTTAGTAGTGAACTAGAGTCCACTAAGCTTCAGGCTATACAGCTCCATATAGCTTTGTGGTGTCCTGAGTTTTTGTGTAAAGGCCTCGGTCTCTCGGGCTTGGAGGCCGAGGAGACCGCGAGCATGACATCAGAGCGCTTAGATGTCCTCTTCCAAGTGAAGCTTCGTTTCCGGCTGTTACCATACGTTATACCTTACTTTGAGCTAATTCATTGAATATTCTTATCAGCAACATACTAATCAGTGGTCCTTACCCTCCCGAGATAAGCCCCTCCCCGGACATTCGGCTCCAAACGAGCGGAGCAAACTCCGACGGGCGCTTAAGTCGGACTGGTGCTTAGATCTGGAATACACTATACAATGGAGGCGCTTATCTCTAGGCCGAACCGAGGGAGCGGGTAACTCCACAGAGATTTGGGTCAGGTAGAGTTGGCTTCTGGAGGATGGGTTTGACCGCGCCTTTGTTGCAGGTGGCGGGGGAGAAAACAATCTCTCGTGTTCAAAGTCCATTCCACAATGTGGATTCTTGGCATTTCGCCCTCGCTGTAGAGATAACAGTCCGGATAAGTTGCTTCTCAGATATCGCTTCAGTCGTCTGATTATTTATGCTACAACAATAAGAGAGAGGTGTGTTTCTGGATTGCTCTACAGATACGTGCCGAGTAAGAGAGAAAGCCATACGAGTCTGACAGACAATTGGAATTGAGATTATTTATCTATAGCTTTCCTTGTACCCTATCACATCACACCCAATTTGTAACCACCTGGCTGTAACTTCTGGAAATCGGCATTGGGATCGTATTTAGCGGCCACTTTGACCACGTACGCCTTGTTCTCAGGGCCGAGCCCTGCGACAACATCCTGACTCTGGTCAGCATAATTGCCGTATTTGAAGGGAGACCCTTTGCCCTGCGCTCGCGTGAGTTCCTCCATTTCATTCCCGAGTTTAGCTATAGCAACAAAAGCGGCCTCGTCTTCAGAACCCTTCTCCCACTTTGTCGAGAGTAGAGCGTTGATAAGATAGGTGCCGTCAGGACCCTCGAGACCATATGCATTAGGGAAGCCTTCTCGGGCGGCTTTGTTCCTTACTTCAGGAGTGAGAAGATTGATATCCAAGCTAATACTGAATTGGCATGCTTCCGTTCGCTGTCTCCAGACTCTGTATACGGATTTGAGAAGATCAATGTCATACTCGAAAGCAAACGTCCACCATGCGTTGCGCTGACCACGGGAATCTGTAACCTCTTGCATCTCTACTGTCAGGTTACTATAGTCATCGAGACGAAGGGAGTTATGGAGGCTAGGGATTTCGCGGAAACCACGAAAGACAGGTGGGTTCTCAAGAGGCTCGGGATATCCCTGCCATTGCAATGCGGCGATGTCGCCATTTTCCTGTCGGAAGAAATCCACGATCATATGGGCCTTGCCATCTTCCAGCAGCCTCTTAGAATAGAGATCATACTCTCTAAAAAAGTCGTCGAATTGAACCTCAGAGACAACATTCAGGCCTCCCCAAAAGCCGTTGTACTCATAGAGCTTCATGGTGAAGTTGGTAACGATGCCGAAATTATGAGCACCACCTCCACGAACGGCCTTGTAGAGATCCGGATAAGAACAGTGATCCGCAGTAATCAATTCGCCGCTGGACAGTACAATGTCGAACGACACCATGTTGTCGATGCTCCAGCCAGCCTGTGCGGTGAAGTAAGACAGGCCGCCTACGAAAATGGCTGGTCAGCGGCATTCTAGAATTACAGAAAGGGGGTCTCCTCGCACTTACCACTCAGAATGAAGCCACCAACCCCAACCCCGGCATCACGCCCGCCTGGTGTAATAACGCCATGCTTTTCAAGCTCTGGAAGTACAGTCCCCCAGTTTGATCCCGGCCCGAGTCTGACCGTCTTCTTGTCGGCAGAGATGTCGATATGGTTAAGTTTGACTAGGTCGAACTGGAAACCCTCGGAGCAGCTAGACCCGAGCCTAACAGAATGACCACCGCTCTTGATAGTGAACGGCGCCCGAGCTCGAACAACTTCGACAAGCGCTGCACTGACCTGGGAGGCATCCAGTGGCTGAAAGAAGCAGTAAGGTGTGCGTTCCCGTTGTCTTGCATCCCAGTACGAGTTCTGGCACTCTTTGTACCGTTGCGCCGAAGACGGCATGATGACTTGATCAGGGAAGAGTTTGGCGACTGCCTCTGCCTATGGAGTCTCCGTTAGATCAGTCGAAACCAAGTCTGGGGGGATGATCAATCTTACCGCAACAGCGGCACGCCGAGCGTTGGGAGTAGGTTGAGACATCCTACAAAACACGAGACAGCGATGAGCAGGATAATGGAAACAATAGAGCAACTGGCCAATAAATAAGCTAGCCTTGAGTATGCAACATAAAGCAGCAATGTAAGTATGAAATGCAGGATGGAGACGATGTGATACATATAGGCCATGTCCTTAGCGGACTGGGCGCTTAGGGGGTCCGACTGGGGTGACAACTGAGTAGCCAACTACCATAGATTAGTTAAGGGGATTTGAAATGGCTATGAGACGTGACTTACACTTTAACGGGTCGAGAAGCCTTTGCTCCACCAAAGAGATAGCTGGGCGGGGTATCCTTGGGTGGCTAGGTGAGTACTTAATCTAAGCGCTATCACGCATGGCTAATCTGGAATCCTAACTAAGCTAGGAATTCAGCCAACTGAAAGAGAATATGCTCCATAAACTCAACTAAGAGAGAACAGGTTAAAAATCCCTTGTTATTATTATCTATTTTATCTCTTCAGGTAAGGAAACCATATATATAAATCCTCGGGCTCTCAAGATAAGTCGAGTTTCTAACTGAATATACCAGAGCCTGCCATCCTTCCAATTCTGTAAGACATGTCCAATCAGAGTACTAGTTGGTTGCGGGGAAGCTTAACTTCAGTGGGTCTGTTAGTCACAAGCCCTATACTGCTTTGGCTTGGTGGCTTAGATAGAGCTACCCGCGGACTCCGTAAACTCTTTCTTTCTCCATCTTTTGTTACGGCATCCATTCCATCCTGTAGCTCGTGAACATCCCCCCTCCAACCTCTCTTTCTACCTGTTTCCAACCCCATATGAACCATGTCATCAGACCGGCCTCGGCGTCAGCGATCCAAAACTGGTTGTTTCTGCTGCCGCCTAAAGCGCAAAAAGTGCACAGAGGAGAAACCGTCGTGTAAACTATGTGCTAACTTTGGATTGCGGTGCGTCTGGCCCCAGTCTAAAGAGTTTGCCTGGCGGCAGAGCATGGGTATCGAGTCAAGCATGAGCTCCCAGGAAGCTATCCACACCTTGTCTGAGGTTGTCAATGGTCGCCATGAAAGCGAGCCTGTCGAAGAAATCAGTCCTGTCGCCGTTTTCGAGGACCAAGCTTCGCCCACTTCTGACTCTGCCCCTTGCGACGCTTCACCAGCATCACCAACTGCCTCAAATAACGCCCTGGCAAACTCCGTATCTGGTTTACCAGAATTCGACATGTCATACCTAGATGGAACATCACAGGTCTCAGATATTGGCGAAATTCTTCTCGATCTGTCGGCATCATCTGCCGCTGATATACTGCCGTCCAACTATGATCCGGCAAGTTCCGAGCTGTTTCCATCCTTATTCCCATCCATCAGCAGCTACCCACCATCCCTTGACTCCACCTCAAAGCTGGCACTTCAATTCTTCATAGACCATACGACACAGCTCATACTGTGTGAGAAGCCCGGAATAAGCAATATCTGGCGAGGTGTTGTACTCCAATTGGCCCATTCTGATGAGCTTGTTATGGATGGCATCCTAGCTGCGGGAAGTGTTCACATGCTCCCAAACATAACGCAGGACAGTACCATGATGAGGCAACCTAATTCGTACCTCTCCAAAGCTCTCAAGGGGGTAAAAAGAGAGCTAGAAGACTGGAGAAAGAACGATGTCAAAACGGCCACACAAACCTCAAGGCTGATGTTGGTTATGTCGCTTTTGACAATACGGGAGGTAAGTACAATCACACTCTCCCAACCCCCGGTTCCTACTGTTCGAACTTGTGAAGGGTAACTCGCAATAGTTGCTAGCGGGTAACCAATTCGGAACCCTTGATGTGCATCTTCGGGGAATCCAACCAATCGCTAGGGTGCTTGCATCCCAATATAACGGCAAGGATACCGAAGTTGCTGCAAATCTCCTTGAACTCAATGCTTGCCTCCAATTCATCTCGTGCCTCCGGTTCCTCGGAAATGACAAGAGAGACCTGTACAGTCTCCTAAGTATGATACAAGAGGGGCGGCTGGAGCTGTTGAAGAGCCAGGAGACTTTTGGTACAAGCTTTGGCTGTACGCTTGATCTTCTCGAAATGCTGCCGGCGCTTCACAGGTTCTATTCCAGCCGAGAGCTTGAGATTTCAAGCGGCCGGGACCTCGGCTGCACTTCTGCGTTCAGGTCCCTTTTAAATAAAATCTCTCTGTGGCAGCCGGCACCGCTGGACTTTGACGTTTCAGTACACAGACATACTGGCGCATGGTGGAATGAGGTGGGCGGCTATGTGGGTGACCTTGGTAAAACCATCTGGCAGGACGCCCAAAGACCTTCAACTGCAACACTGGCCAACCAGCAGGCCATGGTTTCATCTGCACTGGTCTACAAAAACGTCTTCATCCTCTTCCTCTACTCAGCATATCTACGGATCCCGGCAGATTTTCATCGCCTCAGTAGTGCGGTGGAGCCGTATGTGGATGAGTCACTTGGTTATTTGGAGGAGATATCCGGTGGCACATGGGCAAATGCATGTTGGTGGGTTACTATCGTTATCGGTTCCTTTACGTCTACAGTGGAACAACGCGCAAGGCTACAGCAGATCCTACAGTCCTCTACATTCCATGTACCTCTTGTTGACAGCGGACTCAAACTTTTGACATCTATCTGGGAGGCCCCTGAGCGCAATTTCGGTTTCCAAGGCATATTTAATTACAGTGAACTAAACGGCTCTATTTGTTTTGGTTAAGATAATTAGTTTGAAATTTATAGAGTATTGATAAATTTAAGATATATTTGGTCTTTCATTTTATTTAATATGGGTTAAATTAATACCTCTTTATTTATTATTATTTACTATTATGAAGTTTCATAATTAACAAAGAAAATTCTGTTTAACATATATATTTATCTTCTTATATAACCTACCTGTCCTTGCATTGCTCACAAGAGTCTTATTTTCGGTTACTAGACCTGACGCCTGCATCCTTGCACTACTCAATTCGCCGCCTAACTATCTGCGCTAAGATAACAGTCTGATCTTTTACAGCCGAGGTTCTTTTGATACGCTGGATGGGTTTGGATAAAAAGGAAACGCGCTTGACTTAGTCCTTTCGGCTTCGCCATAGTCTATATAAGATCACTGATTTTCCAAGTTCACCTTTTTTTTCTTGTATCATCCAATATATTTATACCTCCAATATCTTACCCTGACTTATTTCAACCTTTCTTACCATGACCTCGTCAACCCAAGCGCAGCACCTTCTTGCGGACCTTCTCAACAATTACGAGAAGAAAAATCCCAAGTCTAAGCAATCCATACAAGATGCCGCCAAATATATTCCCGGCGGCACAACCAGATCTGTGCTGGCTCAACATCCCTTTCCGTTAGTAATTCAGAGTGGCCAAGGTGCTACGCTACTGTCTGTCGATGGAGACACTTACTTGGACTTTGTTTCTGAGTACTTTATGGGCATATATGGACATTCACATCCGGAAATCCTTGCCGCCATCGCTGAGACGGCAAAATCTGGCCTTAACTATGGTGCGCCCAACCTTGGTGAGGCGGAACTTGCCAAACTACTCGTCAATCGTTTTCCCAGTGTCGAGCATATTCGGTTCTGCAACTCAGCCTCTGAAGCCAACATCTTTGCTGTTGCTGTGGCTCTCCACCATACCCAATCTCGGGCACCTTCAACAACAATGTGTTCAGCATGAAAGTCGGTGCTATCGGAACTCAGATGATGACAGAGAAGCGGATTAATGAATTAAATGCACTTGGAAATGACGTGCGCGGCCGTTTGGGGGCATTGCTCCAAGAATGGGATCCTCAAGGGAAACGAGCCTTTTTGACTGGCTTTGGAAGCATTATTGGCCTCGGCTGGACTGCTGCAGACAGTTCTACGTACCAGCGCCTTCTGTATCACTTCTTGCTTTCCAAGGGTATCTATATGGGTTCCAGGGGCTTCTTCGCTCTGAACTTTGCTCACGAGAAGAGCCACACGGATGTTCTCATAGCTGCATTCAAGGATTTCTTGAGCTTCCTGACGGATTCATCGGCGAAGCTGTAAAGGGAGATTGATGGAGAACAGTGTATCAACGGGTAGGATAGATGCTTTTTAGTAAGATAGGGCAATAGACTTGAATTTGAGATCCTGAAATATTTAAGTATGGTGGGAGTTTCAATCGTAGGCTGTTAAGTAAAGTTTGTGTATAATGCGGAAGCAATCTAGACGTAGCGACATTATAAAAGAGAGAGATCATAACCAATTCAGGTTCCAAAATAGAATTTGAATGTTTTGAATAGAGAAGCAGCAACTCAATAAACTCGGCACCACAGGTAGTTATTGCTATGCAATGACCTCAACACTATTCTCGCGTGGCAAAGTGGACATACTCGATAGTGTACATTACGGCTGGGGGAACCCACGTCTTCCTGACCAGAAACCAATTTGCGAACGACACCAATGCACAAACTCCAACGCAGGCAGATGCCCAGTTCATGGAACTCAATGTGACAGGAAGAGAAGTTGGAAAGTTAGAAACCACCATAATTAGTATGCCCCATAAGACTGCAAGAACATTGATAACCCAGCCTAGCTGGCCGAGATTGAAACTTCGATTCGCAGGGAGTGAGTCTCTGCCCTTTAAGAGCAATAGTAAGACAGGAATGCCATAAGAGTTCACGAAGAAGAACCCTCCAGCTCCGAAGATTGCATTCATAACGGTCTCTGGTCCAAGAACGAGAAGACAAGTCAATACAAGTAATGTGATTGTCGTAATAACAGCGTTCAACGGTACTTTCAAGCCCGGCTGAACTTTCATTAGCCATTCTCGTCCGTTGATGCCACCAGTTTGAGAAAACGCCCATATCATTCGACTGCAGGCGTAAGTAAAAGCGAAGACCGAAGAAATGTTCCCAAGTGAGAATATGGCAGCAATTGTTGTGACGAATCCATTGTTGGGCCAGGCGTTGTAGCAAAGTTGTAAGAATGCAATTCCGGCAAGTGGTTCCAACAGTGTTTCGGGGCTCTTGAGGCAGAAGAGGACGCCAATAAGCATGACAAAGGTGGATAAGATGTTGAGGATCGTGGTGCCAACCATAACCTTTGGTACCTGGACGGCAGGTTCAGGCATCTCATCCGAAGCATGGGTTGCCCCATCAAGGAGACTGAGAGCAACACTGCCCGGCAAAAGATTGATGAGAAAGGGAGCAACATCGTTGGGCCATCCGGAGTGGTTGGTGACATCAATGAAGACGGTAGATGCTGAAGCCTTGGGAGACGCTTTGGCGAGGAGCGTCACGAAGATGAAGACAGTAGCAAGATTAAAAGTGATCATCAAGGGAAACATGATCTTACGCAAAATCTTGAATCCCACCGTGTTTATGACGAAACTGGCAATGCCTATACCAAGCACTAGCAGATAGATCTGCCACTTGGTACCGGTGACACTTGAATCATTGATAACGCCCAAGGAAATGAGGTACTGGCCAGCATAGATGGCCGATCCAGCCATGCCGAATAGCCAGCCCCAGGTGGTAGTCATACCGACCCAGTACGTGAGGAAGAGTGAATAGCGCTTCGGCGCCAAATTGGCAACCCAGAATGCCGGGCCTGAGGTGTGCGGAAAGCATGAGGCGAGCTCTGCAAGGCTGAGAACCAACAGAAATTGGAAGAATGAGGAGACAACGAAACCCCAGAAGTAGAAGGGGCTGCCCCCTACGCCAACGACGAGCTGGAGATTGGCGCAAATGGTGAGTGGAGCTGCAGCAGTACCCCATTGTACGCCAATAGCGCCGAGCATACTGAAAGAAGACTTGTTAAGACGAACTTCAGAAGACGAGGTAGCATTGTCGCTGACGAAAGATGGAGAGCTGCCCCGAGGATTGACTTTCTTCTCCAGGCTATCCTGGTGACTCTGTTGGTCGGTCATGGTGACGAAGAATAGAATCCAGTATTAGGAGCTGAGATGAAAATGATGATGGAAAGGGAGTTGATCAGCTTAAATCTAGTGAGTTTTATCAAATATATAAATGACTTTAAGTTGGTTCCTTTCGTTGATATCATATACAGTAGATAATATAGTACAAGATATAATCTGCAGATTACTATAGGCATGCCGAACACACTGCAACCACATCAAGTACCCCGCATGAATGCTAGCGCTGCATACCATACATATCTAAGCGCAGTGCCGTCCATTCCGTTCCTGGGGGTCAGAGAACCCCGCTTTCGATAAGGACCACGTGTCGAGAGATTACCTCTTCTCTCTTGTTGACGAAGATGTTAAGCGCGGCGCCTCGGCACAGAACGCGATACTGGTTATAGGCCCAGGAGCGAGACTTTGGGCAACGTCAGACCGAGAAGCATGCCACCGAGCATGTAACCGAGGGTTTTGTACCATGAGGGCGACCGCTTATCTCTGCTTTGGTTATGAAATCGATGGTGGAAACCTATAAGAAGCCCCTTTCTGTTGCGCGTTATCATCGTCTTGGAAGGCATCATCTCGTGTTATCTTTTACAACCTTACAAATCAACCATTCAAGCCTGCGAAATGCCCGTGACTGTTACTCGGGGTTCGGCCATCTATGGATTGCCGAAGCTCTCGGAACAAATCCCCCAAGCTCCTCCTCAGCTTCGACAGAGTACTCCTTCCCACTACCAGCGGCTTACCTTGAAATATACTAACCGAGTGGTCAGCCGACATTTTTGGCACCGCTAAGGACAGCAAAGCGGACAATCCGTTGTCCGCCTCGTTCTTCGTCATGGAGAAGACTGATATGCCCATCCCCACCCCTGTTTACACCTATGATGAAGCTGGTTACGTGATCAAGGGTAATCATCCCCTCTCTAGCCTGATATTATCTTATCTCCTTTGTTTTAATCTATGCAATTTGTTGTTGGGTGACTATGGTGAAGCTAAAACCTCGTGTCCAGGCGTCTTTGTTATTACTGATGAGACAGGAAACACCGCCACAATTAACGAGGGTGACGTGTTCTTTGTGGCCCGCGGTAGTCGGATCTCCTTCAGTACCCCAAGCTACTGTGTCGCATGGAAGGTCTTTTCTCGTTGGAAGCGGGAATGAAGGTTGCGGATGTTCTGCCTGAGATCTTAAAGCATTGCTCAGCTAATGATGGCATCTCCAAGTGAATACACTTAGCACAGCTAATAAAATCCTATTGAGGAAGAAAGAACAACTACTAGCTATGTTTAAAGTTATTGTGGCTCCTTAGGTTTAATTAATGTGTAGTTTTAATGCCATAACTGCACATTCTAAGCTTATAGTAACACTGAATACAGCAGAATAGATACTTTTGTTATTAATAATCTTATTATTTTATAAATGAACTTAAACTGATAGTATAAATACTATTGATTTCTATTAAAAGCGATTTTATACTCTAGTTAATATTTACTTTAGACTTTCTTGAGAATAACTATTTTAACTTTTTTATATAATCAACTTTGTGTATATATTTCTATATATATTTCTATATATAAAACTATCCTTAATATAATAGATACTTAGGATATGATTAAGCCTGTTACGTATAAAGATATTAAGTTATTTTTAGTGTATTTACTACCTCTTTATAATACAGCAGGGCCGGGCTTTGAGCAGAAAGACGGCCGGGTTTTTGAGGTATCTCGAAGTTCCGAGCGTCACCCCGGGGTCCTGGCTACCAACAATGGAAACTCTTACATCACAGCGATGACGAGGATGGCATGTTTAGTAACACCAACCTGGTTCTGGTTAAAGAGGATTATCAAGACCAGGAGGAATATGGTGGCTTTGCTATCCTGAACATGGATAGGGATAAGTGGATTAACCTCGTCAATTAACCCCTGCTTTACAGCACATATGGAAGATGGTGTCAAAAGACAGATCAATCGCGTTGGGATCCGGATCAAGAAAAGGAAGAATAATATAAGAGGGAAGGGACAGAATGTCAACGAAGGGAGCAATAGGATATCAAGCACTATTACGTGCAGAGGTCCTGGCCAAGCCGTCAAGGTCAACCACGTTGCCAAGGAAGAGAATAGCATCGCCAATTTCAGCTCCTTGGGGATAGACAAGGAGAGGCCAAGGAAAGGTTCATTTATCGTCTAGGACTTACTACCAGCATCAAAAGCTAAACAGATATATTATATGTCCGAGCAAGGGGGCCCTAGTGGCTATTGGCAGCTAGATCCGAACCCAACAGACGACCTTTACAGGAGACATCCCACAAAGCCCCTACGCTAATACTCTCACGCTCGCTAGAACATATATCAGGTTAGATGTTGATTTACGGGTAGTAAAGCACGTGATGCAACTGCGGGGTACGTGGATTTCGGCTAATACTCCGCCCCTCACTGCGACATCAAGGAAGAGAAATGAATGATGCCACGGCGAAAAGGCAACGGTAAGTTGAAGCCACTGGGCCTATAGCAATTCACTCACTCATTCCATTCCAGGTTGCTCGATTTGCTCCAAGAGAAGGATCATCTGCGATCTTGGTCAACCGAGCTGTCAGAAATGTATGGGTCGGGGATTTACCTGCCCCGGATATGGTCCGAGAATTCGATGGGTTCAAGGCGTGGCTCTTCGTGGTCATCTTCGGGGTGTCCAATTTCCCATACCGGACCCTCCAGCATCCTCCTCCTCGCCAAGTGTTGACAGCAACACTCAGCAACTGTTAGACTATTATGACAAGAACATCGCCGGGCTAATGGTCTGGATCGACTCGGAAAAAAATTACTACCGTCAAAAGGTTCTGCCTTTGGCTCAGACGAATGAAGCAGTCCGTCTCGCTATATGCGCTGTCTCGGCCCAGCATGCAGCAAGAGACTTCACGCCCTCAACTGTTTATGAGAGAGACAGGGACCATGTCTTGTCGATGATCATGCGCGGTGTTGACGACATGACCGCGCATCCTCAGATTACAGTGACTGCCGATACAGCAGAATGGATGCTTTCGTCGATGATGGCCCTGTCGTCCTACGAGCTCGCTCATGCAGGTGGTGCAGATGCTGCTGATTTTCATCGCAAGGCAGCTCGAGCGCTAGTCAACACTCTATCCACTCTGGATTTTCCTAAGAGTAGCCTGTTCGGCTTTTTACAGAATCAGCTTTCTATGTATGACATTTTCGCATGTACTACTATCCTCGACGGGACAGATGTTCAAGATGCCATTAGACCTGTTGAGTATGGAGATGATAGGTCATTCTCGGCGTATCTACTCCTTCTACATGATGCGACGCTCATATCTCGAGGTAGTGCAGCTCTGGACCCAACTAGGGATTGGAGGAGTCAGTTTGTGCAAGCACGAGGGGAGGCGCTAATGGAAGTTGGCAGCAGCGGGGTTTGCTCGAGTGATGATCGTGGGGACTTTATACGTCTGGTTGATGCCTACCACAATGCTGCTCTGTTATACACCACACGATGCCTTGGTCATGGACATGGCCCACAAGAAACAGTCAGCCTGTTCGATTTATTTCGACTACTGACTGATATGCAGTCTCTACATGCGTGGATTCATAACCTCGCATGGCCAATCTTCATCGCCGGGACAGAATGTTACAGAGACGACGACAGACAACGTATTGTGAGAGGATTATACCAGAGCTTGTCTGATGTCACAGGATTCAAACACCATGGAGATGTTCTCACTTTTCTAGAAACATTCTGGGCCAGTGGAGAATCAGACTGGCGCATACTAGCAAAGAAATGGGAAGGTCTCGGTAGAAGAATCCTAGCAGTTTGAGAAAATAAGCTATTTACTTTTTGACAGTTTCTTCATCCTCAATTCCAAATATGACCTTCATCGGATCCCGATACTTGTAGAAGCCCAAAGCCGGTGGACAAATGCCATACCCTAACAGTCTAAGCATCTTGGGGGCAAAGTTCCGGGTTTTTGCAACCTCTGGGGGAATGCTTAGGTATTGGTTTTCTTCCTGCCTCAATGTTCCCTTGCACATGAAGATACCGATAGTTTCTCGGGCGTCGTCCCTTTCCATGTTAGCTTGCATGATACTAGGAAAGGTATGATAGGCTTACTTGGTAATGTTGGCTCCGCCGGCATGATAAACGTTGCCGAGAAAGAGCATAGCATCGCCGATTTCCAGCTCCCCGGGGATTGCCTCTTCGTCGAGTGGGCATCTATCAGGACCCCAGAGATGACTTTTTGGAATGACAATAGTCGCGCCATTTTCTTTCGTCGTCTTGGTTAAAGCCTAGCGATGTTAGATACCCCGAACTGTTGAATGAAAAGAGGAAGGGCTTACCGTCACGCAACCGAGCATCACAGGCATATCGCAATTCCTGGGATGATAATCCGAATCATCTCTATGAAGCGCCTGCTGCTTTCCACCAGGCTCAACGCGAAACCCAACAGCACTAGCAATGTACGGCTTTCCAAAGACTGTCAACTGCTCTTGACCTTCCCAGTACGTGTACTTGCTGGCCAGGACCTTTTCAGCGACGGATTGGAACAGAGGGTTGATGGCTAGTTCGACACATGCGTCTGAGGTAGCGAAGAAGCCGGTTGCTCGCTTGGTAGTTGGGGGAAAGAAGCCAGAGTCATCTTTGACATCTGAGTCAAAGAGGGGCTTTAGGTCGCTTCGGATCTGTTCGCATAGAGACCTGGAAACTATGCCTTTGACTATCAAGGCACCGTCTCTCTCTAGGGCGTTGATGATGGTGTCTGCAGTTGTCCCAGGATCATTGGCATGCAATGTGGAGATTGCGGTTCCAGCCTCTGTGGGATAGGTTGAGGAAGAGCACATGTTTGCGGCCGATGCGAAATTAACAGACGAGGGTCAATGACTTACAATTGAGAGAGAGATTTCGAGAATTGCGGTTGCAAGTGATATGCTTTTTAATACTTGCTTGCAGTCCAGTTTCTCAGCTTAGGCTTTCTCACATTAGCAACCTAATTAAGAAGTTGAATCGAGGTCTCTCCTAGTAGCTTCCCAAATCAGTATAGCTTCAGGTTTATATGGGTCTTCTCATCACAACATCCGAAAAAAGAGCACACGACAGTTAACCTATAGTAGCATTTGATCTACTTCTTTACTCCTTTAGTAGCTTAACAAGTGTCTGTGCCTGGCCACCTAGGCGCTTGAGGCTACTCACGAAGACAAAGATCAGGGCTATTAAGTTGTTAATAGTCCGGTAGCGTAAGTGTTTCCTAATTACACTAACCAATTAAGGGATAGAGGCATGATTAAAGCGTGGAACTTATTTCCGTCTCGTGTCTTGTAGCTGACTGAACTTGTGTCTTGTCGTTTTGGAGCTGCACAAGTCGATCAGACCAGTTATTGCAGTCATATACAAAGGCGGCAAGCATCAGACTGGTTTGGCCTTCAGATATGACCATCTGAGGTAATTTACTTAATTACTTGTAAGATGTGTCTTTAAGAAAAAAGCACAATGGCTTACTGCGGGCTTTGTGCTGGAACGGAGTTCTCTGGTGATTTGTCCATAGTGATGTTTGCCTAAATGAGGATTCGTGTCAAGATGCAAGTGCCCTCTCAAGATATGCCATTTGGAGCTTGGATATTTACGTGATCTTCACAACATTTACATGAACTTCTGGATCCCGTTATGACATTTTGAGGTGGGCCAACATTTCACCCCTATAATCATCCCAAGTGCTCCCCGGATGAATCTACAGCCGAATTGGGTCCTCTGTTCAGGAGGCTCTCCAAGTTTCAAGTCACATCAGATTACGAGGCTGTTTTGGATGTTCTTATTGGCTCCAAGTCTAAGGCAACTGGTTCGCATTGCGCCACTTCGCACCCCAAAGCCTACCCCGCTGCACCCCAAAACTGCACCTTATATTCTGCACTAAAGCACTAAAGCTCATTTCAGACTCAGCCCAAACTCGTCACGAATTTAAATTACTCCAAACAAAAGGTCAATTTATTTTTCACTATCATATAGTTCATTACCTTCCAAGATCACATCTGTTTTCGTTCTCCTAACTGGACCTTTCTTCGCCCTCACGCTTTGCCATAATGGCAGAAACTGGTATCTTATGCGGTGGCTTCCAGAAACATCGCAAAACCCAAGTGGCACTGAAGTTCGCCATGACTTTGACAAAGGACTGGAACTCATATTGGTTCTGGCGTACAGAACATCTCCGGCTAGTGCCCCCGCCTCCAGTCGACAATCGTCCTTCTCTCGTGTCCGAAGTCAAAACTGTCTATGCACGCCTGGTAAAGGCGGAAGAAACATGCACTCAAATTGGACAAGGCCAGTCCAGAAACAGTGAAAGAAATCCGGATCTCCAACTCGAGCAGTGGGACGCCCTTCAGGCTATCCACCGTACACTCTTGCATGAACATCATGAGCTCCCCATCGCCTTCTCCTCACTCAGTCCGCAACTGCGCCACTTCAGAAAGATCGCGCATGATCATTCCCTCCAGTCGCGAAGCTTGCGGCGATTCAGCGACTGCCTACTTCCTCTTCTGAAGCGCGAGCAAGACTTGGAATCGGCAAAGCAATGGCTAGAGGTCATGAAATTGTCTTCTTCACTCATTGAAATACTTGGGAAGAATGACCTGCTCTTCACTCACGAAGAAATGGCCCTTATGGAAACGATCGAAGAGATTGAGGCCATATTGGGCAGATTGAAACTATGGTTTAGGCGCAAATACGAGGACCTCGGCCGAAAGAAAGATGTGACGGAGGAACAAGGTGTTGTTGAGCCTATGTTTGAGTTTCCCAACAATATTAGGCACACTTGTACAACAATGCCATGGACAATTTTCCCAGCACTGTTGGTACTCTGGGGTGTCTGTTGGATGTTCATCATCGGTTCTAGCCAACCTGAGCATGAATGGCGTAACGATGTCGATCCCATGATTTCGCCCGTGCCAGCTGCTTATGATTTATATGCCAACTTCCATGGTATCGGAATTGAAGGTAATGTACTCACTGATTTTATGGAAGTTTATCTAATGTACAACAACAGAGGGAATTCAAGGATCGGTTGCAGATGGCTTCGACAACAGAGGATACCTCGGTCAAGATGCCCTGGAAGAACTCTGGCCTGGAGACATTCAGTTGATGAATGACTTGATCCAGATCCACCCATTGACCTTTACCCAAAACACCCCTCGAGATCCAAACTTTCTGATTCCGGACATGATGTCGCGTGGTGATTCGAAAAGCTTGGAACTGGCGGCGCAAGATACGGCCAAGACATTGCCAGCCGCCGCTATAGAAGACTCAACCCTTACAGCGTGCATCAGTGCTGGTAATAGCGGGGAGAGGGATGCCACAGGTGGTGCCGACAGCAGTGGCTTTGGCCATCGAACGATTAACTTGGATCAGTGAGTACAATGTTCACTTGATGTCAGAACATGTGCTAAGAAGATGCAGCAGGGGCGAGGAAACAAAAAACCCCTTTGTGTGTCCAGACTGTCAACGGACATTTGCAAGGTCATTTACCTTGGGTCGACATCGAACAGAGAAACACAAACATGCATCAAGCTTGGAGGAATTATTGCTATGTCCCAATACTGGCTGCAAGAGGTCTAATGGAAATCCTTTCAAGCGTAGATCTCATCTAAAAAGGCATCTTGAGAATTGTAAGCATAACCAGGAAGGCCTTACCCGACGCGGCGATCAATCTTGTCCAAGGTCAGCAACAACATCAACTCCAGCCTCAATTAGCATTCAGTATCGCCAAGGAGTCGGATCAGATGAAGCCATCAGAGCCAAGGGCATGAAAAAGAGACCAAGGGCTGAAGATGATGAAGGTTCGAATGACGAATTCCTCCTTGTAGAGGTGCTGAAAAAGTATAAAAAGATGGAACAGGAGATCAAGGAGAAGCAAGAAGGCTTGAAGGTACTCGAGAAGACTATTCAAATGTTGAAAGGCTCTTTGAGGAATTCGTAGTCAACTACTTACACCGTAGCCATGCGGTGGAGAAGCTTTGGATAGGGAGGAACTTCAAGAATGATGAGGCGGTTAGGGATGACTATACCAGATTGAATAACAGCTTACCAATAACCATATACCAAGTCCCCGAGGTATCATTACTCCCAGGTCAAGACAAACCGTCGGATGCTGCTACTTCCTCTTGGTAGTGATGGTCATTAGATCGCGATCGTCCGATCTTCAGATGCAGGGTTCGGGGACAATGTTGATCTGCCAAATGAGAAATACAGGAATGCGATATATTATTCACTTCAGTAGCAAACGGTGAACATAACTAACACTTATTAAACCAGGGCCCTATTGATAGCCCTAGCTAGGGGCTAGGTCTATATATTATTGAAAGGAAGCCGAAGATTCCTTACCATCATACTCTAAAGCCGTAAATCCCGTAAGTCCCCAACTAAGAAGCCACTTACCATCCCTCCCCATAGTTATAGATGGACGACCAGTATTTTGTCCTACAGACCTTAGCAAAGGGTGTCCACTTACAGAGCCCATAACCCTCTCATTTTCGTGACTTCCCCATCCCTTAGCGGCCAATAAAGCTGACTCAACAGAAGCAGCCAGAGAAACCGGTGTCGCAGCCGGCAACATTAGGAACGAGCGGAATATACCCCCAGGGCCCGACACGCCCCGAGTAGCTATCATGACACATATTCTCTCCAGTGCCCACCAAAATATGGCTACGCAGAGAAGGACTAATATACAAATGATTTTATCGAGCGGAAGTGTTATTGTTCCATCCTGTGTCGTCCGTACTGCATCACAGAGGTCCTGCAGCTCCTCATTTGAATTTCCCTCACGTTCCATCTTTGCCACTGCGTCAAAGTCACCGCGGCTATAGAATCCCACCGACGTGCGAGTCGCTTTGCTCGCGATATCCATTGCACCGACATGTGCCCAGCGATGCATCTCAGCCCCAAACGGAACAGGTGCTGCATTTGTTGGATTGAATTCCCATCGGGATGTCTCGGCAACGTTTTGCAAGAGCGACGAGGAACCTCGAAGAAATCGTATGGGTTTCACTATGAACTCTGTATTTGCCATATGAAGTAATGGGTTGAGACCCCTAGGCAGTCCGTGCCGCGCAATCAATGCGCTTCGGTTCGCCCAGCTAGTACTCGTTTTAAAGGACTTTCCGTCCATGGTATGCAGGTACAGTTCTTCCCAGCAGAGTATGTGTGCAACTTCATCGGGCTTGTAACTGAAATCTCCATCAGGTAGTGGCGGTAAGTATAATTCATCACCATCAAGCTGATTGATCTGTTCGTGAGACGGCAGAACGGTGATGACAGTCATGGAGTCTGCGTCCAAAGCTCGCAAAGAATCCCGCCATTTATAACACGGATATTTGCGATCTTCGTCTCCGTTGACGAAAAAGCTGTCTGTAATGGTATTCTTGCGACGTCGGAAGCGTTGGAATTCTCCTTGACCTAAGGACCAAGAGCCTGAAGTTTGTGGATCATAGAGACAGTTTGCATCTGCACTGTCTAATTTTTGGGCGTCTGGAGCGAACTGAAAGTTGTAGGTATATGCTGGGAAGTTGCGGTCTGTTTCCCGTGAGATAGAGGTCGAATTTAGACGCAGACAGTAACCATTGAGCTTGAGTTTCCAGCTGTCGTCGTACCACAGCCCCATTTGAGCCGGCGAGATTTCCACAGAAACCTTATGTGTACGATAGAATCTATGATCACAAAGGACCTTATCGTTCAACAAACATTTGTCCAAAAGTTCGTAGGCTACTCTTGAGGTGGGCTCTTTAACTGGCTTAGCAGCGAAATATATTTTGTTGTTTTCGATCCATGAGTAGTTGAATCTTGGTATCCATGGGAGAAGCTCATAAGATCGTAAGTGATGATCGAGACCTCGGTCTATGTAATTCTTTGCACCAATACTGAAATTGTATTGTGCAACACATGGACCTACTTGTGCTCCCGCAAAGCCATACATGACTTCTCGTGAGATCAAAAGAGCAACAAGAGGGGTCAGAACAGCGGCAGCAAGGAGGAAAACACCAAGGACTATGAATGAGACACTTCTCAAGATCTCAGACTGTTGTAAATGTTGGTATGAGGCCAGGAGTGACATAGCCAAATCGCTTAACAATAAGTTGCAATTTGCTAACATCACGGGCAAATGCCATGACCCGAAATTATTCCGGCTTGGGGATTCGGGACATCGCTTCTTTCTATCCGAGATAAAGCACCATGCTACTGCCAATGCTTTGGGAAGTCGCACAAGAAGGAGGGGTATGGCGACACTGATGCAAAGGGTAACAGCCGCAAGGAATACAGGCGCAATTTTGGCATCTGCAATGACTAATTTTCCAGAAAAAGGAGACTCAAAGGTGGAGAACCAAGGAGGGTGTTTCTCTTGTTGCTCAGATACAGCAGCAGATCCTGCAATATTCTTAGAGTACCATCGAAAGTCATCCATGATAATAGATGTAAGAATGCGTTCATATGTATAAATAATACTTATAAAAGGCAAGATTACAGGTCTTTATATAGAATTAGTTTAAGAGAGTTATCCTTCATACCTGGTATTTCCAAGACTGCTGATATTGCAGACTCTGTCTATTCAACCTCCGAGACATTACGGAACTAAGTTCTTTGTGCTGATATGAGGTCTCAGCCACAAGTCTCGGCCGCAAATAACAAATCTTTCGTGTTGGTATTGTGTTGCTTAGTTTAATAAATGTAACTTTCAATAAAGCATTTCCCTATAATGTAGCCATATCATTGCTTTGGATAAGACATTCAGGAACAAATAAGGCTTGCAGAAATACAATTTTGTTGCTCTATCTGCTCTCGGCATTACCTAGTTTGTCTAAGATAAACACGGCATGGCGTAGCCTATCTGCAAGGGGGAGGCAATGCTAAGAAATTAGTGTTACCTAGACGTCCGTAATTTCACGGAGGGGCATAGTTGGGAATGTCTAGCCAATACAAAAGTCCTCAGATAGCTGATAATGTTTAAATCTCTTAAGCTAAAGAAGATAAGCAGTAGTTATACTTAACGTTTCCTCCTTAAAATTATAAATTATGTTGAATATTGAAAAGTACTAGTTAGTCTTAAGTAAAAGACTTTATAGCTAATAATAGTTTAATAATAATAATAATTAATATCTCACTAATATGTTTACTTGTCATCTATTTATAACCAAGTCTGAGTCTTAGCTAAGGCTTTTTTCCCCAACACTTGGCAGTTAGCTTAGTAATGAGTTTACTTTATTACTCTCCTGCTACTGCCTAACATACTCTAAAGCACAAGTCAAGCTATGTCCTTCATCGCCGACCCTTGACCTTCCCATCTTTATCTAGCCCCAACGCACTGTTGAGATCTTTGATGATCTCCTCAGGAGTATTCCAATTATCCTTCGCAAGCTCTGCTTCAATCTTTCTCAGCACTCTCTCACCACGCGATTTCTTCCCACATTTTTCCTTATCTTTATCGCTTAAAGCACCAAGAAACTTCTCAAGGCCCTGCGCCAAAGGATCCTTTCTCTTATCCTCCGTTCCAGAGGTCTCGGACTTCTTCATACCCACAAAGAGTGCCTGTACATACTTGAACAAGTACGTTGGAATTGCCGCGCATGTAAAGGAAATAAGATAAGAATCACTAATCAGCAGTGTGTCTTGCATATCCCATAGGCTTGTCCATTTCTTTTCCGCTTTGACAAGCAAACCGTAAGACCTAGGATATTTCTTTTCAAGTTGCTTCAACATTGGGAGTGCTTGGCTTTGAACCTGTTCGAGATAAAAGTACGTGTCTCTAGTCGTCCAGAAGGTTGAGTTGCTTGCAGTGAGAGCGCGGATTTGCTCAAAGTAGCTGGGGAATGTGCCAGGAATGATCGACTTTTGTAACGGTAGCTCAAATGCTCGCACAGAGACTGGTTCATGGTATGGCCATTTCCCCTCTTTCTCGAATTTCTTTGCTTCCGTCGCGTTGATGGAGAAGTGTAATAGCGCCGGCGCAGTGACGCGCCACGACCCGCATAAGAAGCTCTTATGGCAGGACACATAATGAAAGTTTGACCGACCCAAATTCTCATGCTTGTCTCTGTATTCCAGAACCTTCAGGAAGGCCTGGTCCCAAGGATCGTGAAGCACCGGGCCACCAGGTTGTCTCCATGGCTCCATCTGCGCCGACAGATATACCCATTGCTGCCAAGGCTCGCCTCTGGAATGGAGAGGCCTCCTCCTCCAATAGAGATCGTCTAGGCTTGCCATATTCTCAACGTCTTTTGTGCTCCAGTCCCTAGGTCTTTTGAGTCCCAGATGAGAAATCCAATTGAGTGGGCTCTGGATCTGCGATATTCCATAGATTGGGCTAAAACCATCGACGAAACTGTAGTCAGCGGCGTCGCCGACAAACTCAAGTATTTTGATGTCGTAGAGGTTATCAACAAGAAGGCGAGCTAGCTCCTTCATGGTACCTGCATACCATTGGGCAACGATGGGTCCTTGGATGAGTCCGAGTAATACTGTGAGAGCGTAGAATGGAAGCATAAACAACATAACTGTCTTGGTGGTATGGCATACTGATTTGAACGTTTCCCAGACGTAGCGGGCAAAGTACATGATGTAATTAAAGATCCTCATATTTAGAATGGCGTAATGCGATAAAGAGAAGGAGGAGGGTAAATGCGACTGATCAGAGAGTTGAACAGGAGCAGACCTCTTATTTTAACCTCTTCACCTCATAACAGCTGTTCATTGAAGAGATTATCGCGCATTAATTTAGTGGGCTTCTGCCTAGAATATCGCCGAGTTTCCCGCAAAGTGGAGTTGATGCTTCCGTTCGGGAAGTGCTAGCGATAAATTAATTTTATTTCTGTTGTTGGTTGTGAAGTCAGACCACAAACTAACTAATGCCAAGGCGCTACATCTCAAACAAGAAACTATAATGGGGTCGTTTACATAGACTTTCATTATTTCCGCGATAAAAATGTTTCTTATGATACATGAATTAAACTATTGCTAGCTACTATCTGACTCGTCTTTGTCTCTCAAAAGGGAGAACCAGTTCCAAAGTATCTAAGAGAGGTTGGGGAGCTTGAAGACACTATCGGTAACCCAGTTATCTCCATTTAGATATCCAGCACTCATAACATACAGCCAATCTGGGTTATCCATAACCATAGCCTGTCGGGAATAGGCACCAGGCTGGGGGATGTCATAGTACACCCAAGAGCCCGCAGCGCCGAGGTTAGTGTTGATGTAGATGCCGTTATCGCTGTTGGCAGTAACAATCAGAGATCCACTGGATCCTCCTGAAGGCGACCAGGTGAGATAAGGCGAAGAGCTAGGCGCACGGCTACCAGCAGTAAGAATCTGGTTGGATGCACTGTCGAAGGTGAGAGGAGAGTCGGAGATGCGGTAGTAAACAGGGAACGCAGCGTTGTTGGGTGAAGCGCCTCCACCGTACTCAAAGGTCATCATCCACTTTCCGTTGGGAAGCTTAGCAACGGTTGTCATACCGGGACGTTGAGAGTAAGCAGTTCCTCGAACGTCGTTGACGACAGCATCCCAGGTAACACCATCGCTGGAAGTTTGATGAACCAACTTCTGGCCATACGAGGGATCGCGCTGATCAGAGTAATAGCACACGAGCTTGTTGTTGTACACCATCAGGAAAGGCTCCCAGACAGGAGTCTCGCCATTATTGGGAACGGCCTTTCCTCCGGTAGCAATGTTGGAAATGTACTTCCAGGTCTTGCCGCTATCGGTAGAAGCGTAGAGGTCGATCTTGGTCTTGCTGAGATCGGTGGGGATACTATTTCCAGCAAGGAGGATAGTTCCCTTGGCGAGGTTGCCGATGGCCTGGGGAAGAACGTATAGGAAGGGTTGGTAGCGGAGGCCCCAGCCGTTCTTGGTATCAGTCACATTGGACAGAGGGGCCCAGGTTGATCCCTTGTCCTTGCTCTGGTAGATCGGGAAGTACACCTTAGGTGGTTCAGGACTATAGTTTTCCCTGTTCTACGTTAGTATGTACTGTACCGGATGATCCGGACGACTCACCAAGTAGCCAGGATGGTTCCATCAGCAAGCTGGACATTACGACCGTAAAGAGTCTTGGGAGTGTTGTAGTTGGAGGGAGGCTTGTAGATGGTCTGGAACGTAACGGCATGATCCGCGACGGCCCGTTCCTCAATGGCTCTGCATGATGCAGGGCTGAGGAGAGCCAAGCACGATAATAACAGGGAAGCCTTGCTGCCAAGCATGGTGAAGTGAATGGTGTGAAATGTATGGATGAAGTGATCTGCTGAAGATCAAAAAGATGGGACGAACGTCTGTTTAAATATCTTGGCATCATGACAACATACCCTTTCCCGATCCGACGTTGCATTTCCAAAAGTGCTCTAAACTCTAAGCTATTCCTGGGCCACCGTTCAGCTCAACCTAAACAAGACTCGTAGATTCCACCTAGTTTTGAACCTTTATTTTGACGCGCCAATTAATCTCTCAGAAACTCGTCCGACTCACCTAAGTCGTCATGTTCCTGGCTCTACAAGGTAGCGCACCAATTGACAGCTCGCGCAAGTGTCTTTCCCCGCGTCATGTGCCGGTGGAAGCTCCACGCGCTAGACTCTAGGTCCGGGGCGCTCCCCTTACATTGACTAGCGAGGTCCGGTCTGATTGGTGCGCATCGGATCGTGCTGGAGAATCTGGGGTCCCCGGGTCTCGTGGATTCGGCCTTCGGCACTGATGTTTTGTTTGAGCTCGCAGCCAATCAGAATGGCATGTGAATGCTTTAACTGCCTCGGTTTGTGGTATGATGTTCGGTAAATCGACGTTTTACTAGGGCGAATGAACCGCGATGTCTATTTGCCTCCTACGCCACCTATAATAACTAATAACAGCTATTGAATGTCGTTGTTTGTTGAATATAGGGTAGTATCTATGAGAAGCTTTAGTTCTCTAGCTCGGGATTTCTTAGTATATTCTCGCAATTGGCGTCGAATCTCAGGTTGTAGAGTCGCAAGTTCTGCATCAACCGCTCAGTTCGGTTCAACTCCTGATCTTTGCCAAAAATCGTGTCAATGAAAACAACACCCGGGTTTTTCTCAACATCTTGCTTTATCTTTTCCATCTCTTCGATATGACTTCCTTCGCTAGGAACCGACATTTCCCCAGGTTCGTTGCTCAAACCATCTGATTCAATCTTGGTCTCCTGTGAAGATTCCTTCTCATCGCCACCCTGCTTGTGAACTGTGTCCTTGCCTTTTCTTTTTTTGAGCTTGTATGCTTTCAACATGGGAGCCTCGCACTTCTTGACCAGCGACACCAGTTTCTTCCATAACCTCTCCCATGCTTCGATGAAATCCTCTACCACCTCTTTAGAGTCCACTGACTTGACACTTTCTACTGTCTCTTCCGCTCTCTTCAATTTGCCAGCCAGCTGAATGAGTAGCAGCCAGAAGTCTCCAGCCATATCCGATATCGGTGTCGAAGGTCCATGAGCGTATACAGACCAGTCAAAGATCCATTTCCCTAAAGAATTGGCGTCGAAAACGCTGCCAAGGAGCAGGATTGGTTCCTCATCTGGGTCCCAGTTTTTCAAAGAACATCCAGCGGGGATTTTATGGCGTTTTGCATCTGCTTCCGTCGCCCTCCGGACCTTGGGCATCCTCTTCTTAACAGGTTTCTTTTTCTCAGATCCCTTATCCCGGGGTGCTGACGGTTTATGACCGGAACGTGTGGATGAGTACTCCAGTCGAGGATCTTTGGATATAAAACCACCCGGCAACACGCTCTCAAAAACATATGCGCCTGGGCCTGGAATCCTATCATACGGGTCTCCGTTGTGGCCGTCACTTTCCTGGTACGGCATACCGCTCACACACGCAGCTCCGAGTTGTTCTTCATGAGATTCAGATTGTAGCTCCGATACCCTTTTATTCTTGCCCCCGGGTTGTGACTCGATGGTACCGGATGGCGTTTCAACGCTGCCACTCTTGTTGACATTGTCTAAGTTGTGGCTCGTTTCCTGTTCATCGGAAGCAATGTATTGTGCTGAAACTCCGAAATTTCGCTCTGTCTCGGAATTTGGTGGAGTTGGTCGTATAGCAAGCCGCAATATTGGTAGTACAGTCACTCGCTTGATGCCCGCCAAGTCGGCGTCGTCCGAGTCAGAGCCAGTGTTGCGAGCGTCTGTTGGTTTCCTTTTGGCCCGTAGCGCTCTTCTTTTGTCTAAGGGGCCTCCCTTTCTCTTGCGAGATCGGCCGGGCTCAGAAGAGTTACTTCCAAGCTTCATGGTTGGATCGTTGATTCCCGAATCAGGAGCATTGGGTGCTACCGGAAGGTCTTCATCGTCAGACATGCCTGGCAGTTTTCGAAACAGTTGCTGACATGAAGGGCTACTATTCTTTTAGCCAAACATGTATAACGTGCTGAGTGTATCGGGTTGGGCCTACCATTGTATCACAATCCCTATAACTCCTTCACACATTGCCCCACATGATGGGAACGGGCACTTGAGGGATTGGGCTTCCTTCTCATCCTCCTTAACTTCATAAATCAGACTCATATTGATTCGAGACCCTGGTGTGATAGCCAAGCTCCAATGAGCATCTCGATCAATCTCGTCTCCAGTTTGATGATCCTGCAAGAGGAATCGATTCTGGGCCACTCGTCTACCGCCCTTTCGGCCCTTGAACTTGCCATGTAAGGATCCCTCAAAGGCGTTCCAGGAATCCACAAAGTTAAGTAATATGATCGAATCAACACCCAGATAATCTTCGAAGGTAAAATAAGGGCCCATATGCGGAGGGCGTTCGCGACGGCCTATGATGTTGTTGTGCATGGTGGATAATAAAGATAAGACGGATGTGCCAAGGTAGGACATGCCCGAAACACCTCGAAGTACAGCAACACCGAGGGAGTTGACAGTTTGAGTGACTATGTCGAGTCGCCTAGTGACAACCATACTAATGTCAACCAGATATTGTTGCGTATTGCCCGACATGGTTTTGACTGCTCTTAACTCGTCCTCTAGGCTAGTGAATCGGTCACCAAAGTCCTTCTGAAGTTTGCTCACAAGTTCTTGTGTATCGCTTTGGTCCTTCTGGCTACTATCAAGTTTGCGTTCCATCAAACGCCTTGAAAAGCAGGTCAGCCATGAAGTGAAGGGCGAGCTTGTGATGAACGACACTTACGTAAATCCATCAAATTGCAACGATTGGATGATGGATGTGTAGCGATTAAGGTCTAACAAAAACTTTTCTGTCTCCTTCTTTTCGAGACTCCATTGCACTTTTCTTGCCACTTTTTTTATCCTTCTCTCAGTGGAGGCTTGAGACAGGGTTGAAGTGTATTTTTGCACCTTGACTGCAATGTCCTCCAGTCGTCTCTCTGCCTCATCCACGGCACTCTCCAGCGTGTTCCGAATATCTTGGAACTGGGGCGCCTTATAGTACTCATCGTAGGATCGTTTTGCGAGGTCCAAGTTCAGTCGAAGAAAGGTAAGTTGTTGCTTCAACGAGTTGTATTCCCAAGCCGAGCCTCGACTGTCGTCGAGCAGTTCGATGAAATCCTTGATGAGCACACCAATGGAGATAAAATCCCCAACGGCGCCAAATGTCACTTCCATCGAGTGGCAGTGATGGCAGCCTGGTGTGTCTCACTCAAAGTCATTCCTCATGAGAATGATGGGGAAGATAAGAAGTAGCAGGAAGGGTAAGGTGAATTGAATAACAATGTTTGGTTAGCCATTGCCAACATGTGGCGCAATCACTGCCAGTCAGCCCCGCACTGCGCCTTGAGGCTGTGTGGACAAAACGTGACGAATAACATCTCTGGATTACGCGCCATCCCTAGCGGTTTTATTCTCAGCGATGAGCCCATCCAGTAATGAAAATGAATCAGCCAAAGATTTGCAGCCTTCTTCAACTCAACGCACGTGCTCTCACGGTTTGTTGTGCGGGGTAATAACACTGTCTGCTGGACCGGTATACCACGTATGCCATTGTTCGCCATTTTCTACTCTACAACAATAATATTACATTAGGTAATTTAAGGCGCACTTCGTTTCTTACAGAGAGGTTGGCTATATTCAAAGCGGTACACATTATAGCCAATTACGAAGTATGCGAGGTCCAACAAGGTGGCGACACACTTTTGATACTGCGTAATTCTGACGCAGTATTTGCTACACACAATACCGAAGATGAATGGCCTAATGCCCTACCTAAATTTCAGATAGAATTATCAATATGCCGCAAATCCTCCATAATTCTGAAGAAGTCTCACATTGATCCATATGAGACGTTGGCTGATGACTCATCGCTTGCTCAAGCTAAACCAGAACCCTTATACATGCGATTTAGGGTTTCTTCAGTAATTCTAATAAATACATCTTCCTATTTCAAAAAGTAATTATCTGGTGATTGGAAAGAAACAGAAACAGAGCCTGGCTATAAGTGGACACTCACAGCTAATGGCTAGGACGGCGAAGCTTTTCTTTTGCTCATGAGAATATTGCATCACAAAATACGTGAAGTTTCTCGCGCAATAGGACTTGAGACATTGGCAAAGGTCGCTGTGCTAGTGGACTACTATGGTTACTACGAGGCGGTGGAGTTATGGGCAGAAATATGGATCTCAAACATTGATGAGGAGATGACTGAGTCCTTTTACTCGAGAGAGCTACTACTGAAACTGACAATTTCTTGGGTTTTTTCTGACAAAAAGAGGTTTCATTCCTTAATAGAGATTGCAATCCATACGAGTCGAGGCCCAATACCTACGCTGGGGTTACCCATACCCTATCAGATTGTTAGTAAGTGAAGGGAAATATACTAAATGGACTAAAGCTCTGATGTGGTATAACAGTTGCTATTGAAGAGTTGAGAATTTCGTCTATCCGCATTTTGATTGAAGGCATCGAAAAGCATTGGCACATTTTGAACCGTCGTTGTGTCACTGATACAAAAATCAGAATGTACGGCCGACAGTGTCTGTATATGCAACTCGGGTACATCGATCAAAATCTTCATGAAAGTGGTCTGAAGCCCCTACCAAGCCATCCATATCATGGGTTCAGTCTCAATTCCTTGAAACAAGTCATCGACAGGTTTGATACTTCGACGACTTGCACTTATAACAGTCGAGATCATATACGGAGTCTTAGGGCTGATTGAAGGGATCTCTCAGGGGGTGCTTTTAGAAACTGTGAAGGTGGTATTGGTATATCATAATTTACAGACAATTGAGAGAAGGGATAAGAGTTGGGCTGAGTCTAATGTTTGGATTTTCACTGTAACTACAGTTAAACAAGTACATTTGTTCTGGCGTGCCTCTCCCATCCTGTCATTTGCAGGATATTTGTGTCAACTACCGTATGCGACCCGAGCTCTTGTGCGCTAGTTTGACAATTCTCTTGGTACACTTTACGTGCTAGGTGAATGTTATTTAGTGGTATCACTACCGATCGCCAAGCAGGAGTTTTTCTTCGACCTCAAGGGAGCGAGGCCGAAAAAAAAAGAACAGGCTTCATCCACCTCGGTCGGTTTTGGAAACACGCACTCATGAAGAGGCCACCAAATCCTGGGGGATCAACTGGACAACTGAAATACGTGGCAAAGCATCGTTCAGACATACCCTGAGGGCCTCTTGCAATTCCTGTAACTGCATAACGGATATGGAAAAAAAAGAAAAGACAAGAAATAACAAGGAAACACAACACCCTTACGGAGCTGAGGATGGAGAGGATAAGACCCTAGCCAGACTCCGCACAATTAGGCTGTTGCCGCGCATACGTTGCTCTTTCTTGATATCACCAAATTGAAGTATGATTTAGTTTATACTAGGCCTGTTTCGTGATGAGTACATAAGTACAAAATATCCCTTCAAATAATCAAATTAAATTAGAAAAACTTCCCTCGCCTCCTTTTCAAAAGTTGACTTCTCCTCGAACCCATGGACAACAACAAACCCGCCAAAGCAGTACTTATCCTTTCCCTCGCCACGCAAGAACACTAGCCACTCGCATCCAGAAAGCGACCATATCTCATCTTTCGGCCGCGCTGTGTTGGGAGCGTAAATCACCAGGCCCGAGTCCGTTTCGAACTGTTGCAAGTTTGGAGAAATCTCGTGGGATCCTCGGGGGAGTGTCACAACATGTCTGCCCGTCACTTGCAAACTAAAACCTTTTTCCTTGATCTCTTGGGAATGGGGAGGCTTTTTCTCATGGGCCAAGCTGCTAACCGGTCCAGAAGTCTTGGGCGATTCACTGGCGCCGTGGGTGTAGTTTTGGAGCTCCACCAATATGTCTCTGTCCTCCCTGCAGTTCCAGTCTGGGACCCATGACGGAAGAAAGAAGCCCAGGTCACGTCTGCCGACAAATGCTTGCTCCAGAACGTAGTTTAGATCTCGGTCAATCTCGACGATCCTTCGTGCCGCGTCCGAGTGGACGTCTACGGCCGTATTCTCGTGAGAATAGCTGGGCTTGAAGCCATAGTCGTCCCGCGCAAGCCCAACGAATGCGTATATTTTGTCTCTTGTATCCGAAGCTTGAAAGTTTCGCGCGTGGCGGAGAAGGACGCGCAAGTCTCCTAGTTGACTATCATGCTTGGAACGGCCATTCATCATGGCTGCCACGGTGCGTATCGACTTTTCCACATCCGGCGTGGTGAGTTCCTTTATGAGAGAATCAACTTGCTTTTGCACCTTTTCTTCGAAACTGAAAATATTCGTACCATACCCTGGCTCTTGCTCGCCTTCCTTGGCACTCTGCTGCGCGCGTTGCTGATCAAATTGTTCATCCTTGGCGCGCACGATATCCTGGTGGTCCTTGCTTGTGAGGCGACCTTTCCACACATCGCACCAAGAGCCAGGGTCTGGGGTCAAACATGCCGATATACTCTCCCAAGAAGCGGAATAGTCTCCAAACAAAAAGTGGACTTTGGGCGAACAGACAAACTCCTGGTATACCCACGACCGCGTCCACCAAGGGGATCGAAGAAAGGCCCCAAAGGATTCCAGAGTCTCGGTACTAGGCCCTCCACTGTAACAATTCTTCCAGAAAACTTCGACAAGACTTGCAGGACCTTGATGTAGCACGTTCGTGAGCCATCCTAACCCAACGTTCTTTTTTTTAGCCTCTGGTATGGCCCATAGTCCGGCGTTTCGTCCAAACACTCGTGGTTGCGGATTGGAACCCAAGTACGGCGTAACCGATGTTTTTTCATCGGCGGTCGAAAGGCAGACAAGAGTCGTCGCGCAACGGGAATAAATATCGCGCATCATCATGACCTGATGGCCTCTCTCGACATCATCTGACTGATTGATGCAGATTTGGTCAACCCAGAATAAGAAGTGTCCGTCTGGACAACCATTCTCTTTACACAGGTAGCAAACAGCACACTTGAGGGCGTGGATGAGCTGCGCGAAGGCATTGAAGATATGTCCCCCGACTAGGATCCTCGCTGTGCTTTGGGGATCGCCTGCTGCGTACGAGAGAGTTAGATACCGCCCTGTGCACACGGAGAGCGGCACTCCGTCCAGTACGTCGCAGGCAAGGAGATTTTCATTCGATGGGGGATGTTGGGATGAAAAGGAATTGGCTGATGAGAAGCCACCAGGGGCTGGGTCGTGGCCCCTGGTTTTCCAGTTAGGGTGGTCGACCATATGCTCAGCAAGGGTCTTTTTCTCGGGATAGACCTTGAGTAGACGTATGGTAGGTCTCTTCCTGTCCAGAAGACAGTATTTGTACTCTGAGTAGAAGGCTTCGTTATGCGGCGTGTAAAAGTTGTCTTCCTTGGTTCCCGGCCGAGGGCCCAGCCCAACCTTGCTGAGGGCTAGTGCACTGACGGATGTACCATAGTCGTCTTTGGATGGCTCCATCTGACTTGTCTGGATATTCTAATAGTTGAATCCTT
The DNA here is from genome assembly GCA_012932015.1 of Fusarium acutatum. Classification (NCBI taxonomy): domain Eukaryota; kingdom Fungi; phylum Ascomycota; class Sordariomycetes; order Hypocreales; family Nectriaceae; genus Fusarium; species Fusarium acutatum. The sequence continues at coordinate 388 of JAADJF010000161.1, read as the reverse complement.
GGAAGGGTGACGTCCCGACGTAGGTGGATAGAGCAGGCTGGAGGAAAACAGTCAGTTGCGTTTAGGCATCAATTGGGCCTAAATTTGGCCCCCAAATTTAAATTTGGATTGGTACACAGAAAAAGGGCTAGTTTATCTAGATATTTGACTCTTACAATTAATGCAGATAAGGGCATATTAAATAAAGTTGTTTTTGTAAAGTTGTTTTAAGTATATATTTAGTGGATATTAGAGCTTAAAGTCTAAATTGTTAGGCTAGCTACTTCTATTTTAAATAGAATACAGCTTTAAAAATAAAGATTAGCTAATTCCATACTACATTATCATAATATAACTTAACATACGCTATAATCGTGCGGGACATACAAGCGTGAAGGATAAAAATCCC
>JAADJF010000160.1:0-15219 GCA_012932015.1 Fusarium acutatum | reverse complement strand
AGATAATATTTATTTTATTTCCTTCTCTTTTTTCCTATCTTAATACTTTATCATATTATTCTCTATACCCTATATTCCCACCCTTCTTTCCCTGTTCACTCTTCTATCTCGTCTTAGTACTTACTGCCACGCAATCTTAGCACCAGTTAGAACCTCCATCATATCCTTCTGCCTTCCCGTCTCCTTAGGATCATCGCCAATGAAATTAGAAGGGAAGCCGGCATCAAAGTCTTTAATGCTCTCAATATAGCTGATCTGCTTATCCGTCAAGTGAATACCCAAGCCTTGATGTTATCGTGTAAATGCTCGACCTTGCGACCACCAACGATGGGAAATACGTTCCTTGTTTTCTGTCTGACATATGCCAACGCAATCTGCTGGATACTCTCGGTGTTGTGCTCCGCGGTCACCTTTTCCAAGGCTGCGCTGACCTTGCGAGCCTCTTCACTTTGATTGTTGCCACGGCCCTTATCGCCGGTTTGATTACGTGCCTCAAGCTGCTTGGCAGTCTGCAGTTGGCCGCCGCCGAGGACGTCAAAAGGACAAATGGCCATGCCAAAGTGACGGGCCATGGGAATGATATCTCGTTCTAGATCGCGCACCATGAGATTCCAGCGGCCCTGATAAACAGAGAAGGGGGTTTTGCCGTGCGTCTTTGCGTATGCATTGGCAGCAGAGACAACCCAAGCTGGAGTATCTGAGATACCTAAGTAGAGCACCTTTCCCTGTTCCACGAGGATATGGAGAGAATCCATTAGCTCCTCAATAGAGGTGGTCCAGTCCCACCAATGCACATAGAGAAGATCGATATAGTCTGTTTGTAGCTTGCGAAGTGAGTCGGCAACAGACAGCTTGAGAGATTTCTTATGATTTCCGCCGTAGTTGACAGTTTGTCCCTGTCCTAGGTCATGTGTACGGTAGCAATTGGTGAATTTTGTAGCAAGAAACAAAAGGTCCCGGTTGCCTCGCGCAGCGATCCATTTGCCGATGTATATCTCTGACTCTTCGTTTTGATAGTTGTTGGCGGTATCGATGAAGTTTCCACCTGCATCCACATAGGCGTCCAATAGTTTGAAGGAGTCCTCCTCATTCATAGAGCCCAGCTCTGATCCCCAGGCTTGTCCAATAGACATAGCGCCGAACACAAGGGGAGAAACACGTACTCTGGCCGTGCTGGACAGGATGCGGTAACGACCGAGTTCGGTCTTGGGCTCTGGGGGCAGTGTCATATCCATGGTAAAGGTTGGAAGATGCGTCAAATGAGAGATGCTTAGGAAGACTGTTGATAGGGATGATTGATGGACGTATAGATGAATTGAGAGTGTCTTAGATCATGTAAAAGGCATGACCCTTCCCTCTACTTATAGTATTTCAGTGAATGCAGGTAACTAGGATGCCTTATGTCCCCGGAAATCTGCACTGTGAGCTACCGGAGTTAAATGGAACTTTCATCCGAATGGAGAAACATGGCTTTGTCCAAGCATAACATGGCAGCCAGCGGTGTAGAATACCTCTTCTTGCGGATAGTGGATTAACGATCTATGCGCACAAAACATTGTGGAAACTGCTAGAATGGTATATCACATCATGTTGATCATGTAACAATGCATGGTGAGGCTAAATCTGCTAATGTTCGAGCTAAGCCTAAAGCCTTACTTTAAGGAGGGGTTCAACATGCGGTCTGACAACCAGCGGCTAGCCACCCACGAGAGGTAGAGACCGCCCGTAAGAAGAGTCAGGCTCCTGCAGACCCCGAGCAAAGTGGGCCAAAGGGAGGTGAGCTGCGATCGCCTAATTCTTCAAGCTAGGGACGACAAGCGAGGCACGCACCAGTTCTCAAGTTTTCACAAAACACTGTTAGGTGCTTCCCAATCATTGAACTCCAGAGAGTTGCTCGTTGCCAATAACAGACAAAAACCCGACAGGTTCTCAAGCTTGTGTCACCGTCTAATTCCGATCCTAGTATATGTCGCTTATCTGACTCTGTGATTTGCTGTAGCAGACGAAAACATTTGAACCTCAGAGCCTGAAAGCCTGTCTGTAACACCTTCTGTTAGCGATCGCCGTGCAAGATACGTCAGGCAACTGTAGTCTTAGCCATGCTGGTATCTCACCGCCGGATAGGTACAGTTATCCTAGTAGGCATTCCCTGCGTTTCGCAGCTCCAAGTATCGCATGTCCATGCCATTAGTGGTGATACGAGATGGAGTATCAAAGACATAAATGAATCCTCTTCCCAGCTCCTGTCGTCTAATTCCCCCATAGTTTCAATTTATCTATTGTCTTGAGGCAACTCATTATTCTTCCTTCACTATACCCAAGGGCAAGCCGAAGCCATGCCGAACAATGATACTGATAAGTCTGCAATTGTCTCGCAGAAGATCACGCAGAAAATCCGGGATGTTTCCCCAGCCTTCAGTAAGTTAGAATTTGCTATAAGCCTTCTTATGACTTCGTTTAACACAGCCAGTTCTAGAGGAGGGGGTCGAATGGAAAATTATAGGCCACAAAACGGAAACAAGCGACGACGTTGAGATCATCACGGTAGAGCCTACTATCCAAGGCCCATACGTCCTCCTTAAGGTCCAGTTCAAGAAGCCCGACTCCCGCCAAACTCTGATTCATTGGTTCGCTGAGCGCGATATCCACCTCAAGAATGAGGTGAAATTGCTGTTATACTGGGAGAAGCAAGGAGGTCGCCAGAACGCCGTGGAACTGCCTTCAGACGTTGTACATCTTCTGCGGATTATTAACGAAAAGGATGTCAAGAAGGATGAGGGGTATGGAACGAAGAAATACCTTATGCAGTTTGTAGGATGCCCTGTGAGTGAGGCGCAGTGGTGGTGGGCTTCTGCTGTTAAGGAAGTATACATTGAACTGTATGAGGAATGGGTTTATCGTGCGAGCGTCTCTAACTAAGACATGTCTTTTGTTTATATAAGTATCTGGAGTTGAAAGATAGACAGATAAGAGTTATCTCAGAATCTACAATCTAAGCAATACTTATATAAATACAATCTGTAGTATATGAATAGAGTATACTATGTGCAACTAATCATAAGGCATATAATATACTCTTTGATACCTTGCTATATATCTTAGTCATTAGTCAGCCTAGCCTAATCCAAGACTTTTCCACGTTCGTGCCATGGACTTGTACCATAGCACCTTTGCCCGACCAGTCGGTGAGTTTGACTTCAATCGACTCACGTGGAAGCAGCGTGAAATAGTTGTCCGACCAGGTCAACGGAGTCACATCGTTGCCGCGCTTACCTACCAGGTTGAGCTGGATAAACACAGCGGGGACTGTAGCATTATTCTCAACTCGGAGCTTCCAATCTCCAGAAGTTTTGTTCTTGGACGCTGACGCTCTGATGGTCGCTTGTTCCATCGTGTTCAGCGCAGTGAAATTGGCTGACTGCTTAACGTCGACAGAATACCACGATGTGGTGGTCCAGTCTACTACATCCTTCTGTTTGGATAGCCAGTACGCGTTGCGGCTGAGTACCTTTTCATTATCATCGTCAACCAGGAGCAGGCGAAGCACGCCGACATCCTTAATCTTTTTGATGGAGTTTCTTATATCGCCAATCCTTTGAGACTTATTGGGCTCTGTGGTGAAGTGAAGCTTCTGGTGAGAGATATGGTTCCCTTTCAAATCCACCAAGTCAACAAGAGCTGAGCGCGGACCAGATTGATCAAGGGACTGATTGATAATCCAGATAAAGCTCTGGAAGTAATCGAAGGCTACATGTTCAGCTCGATTGGCAATTTTGGTGCCAAAATACGATCCAGCAGGGTGGAGATAGTAGTCAAATTGGTTCCAATGGAGACTCGGCCAGGCGTTATTCAGCATCCAGTAAATCAGACCAGTGGCAGGACGTGAGGCGCTCCATTGGCTTGCCCAACCCTCGAACTCTGAGCGAGTTGCTTCATAGTCCATCATCTGTGCCTTCATCAGGTAGTCGTCTAGGGACGTAGGCTTGCCGTACCGAGCAAGCAGTGCCTTGTTGTAAATGGACCGATCGTGGAACTGTGAGGTATTCTGTGACATGTGATAGAGGCCCTTGTTTGTCTTCTTCCACAAGTCTTCCATGTCTTTGTCCGTCAGAAACCTGGCGAGACTTCCTTTAGTAGGCGTTCCGACGCCAGGGCCTAGCTCGCTTCCGAATCCAAAAGAGGAGCCAGACCTGTTATCTGTCGGTTCTCTGTCAAACCAATAGACAGGCGGGACCCAATCATAAGGCCCCTCCATCTTCATTCCGGAGGGGCCAAGGGTCTTTGGATAACCACGCTTTGCAGCCGAAGAGATGACGGGGACTTGCCATCCGGCATCATGTAAACCATCAAGGTATATCGCTGTGGCCCGGTCATCAGGCCAAAAGTCGCTGCCCACGAGGAAGGCGATCATACTTGGGTGAGTTTGCATCATGGCCGCCTCGTGCCTTATGGAAGCGTTGGCGGTCTCGTAGTCACCCTCGGACCATTTTTGTGGAGGGTCCTGGGACATGTCCTCGTTGTAGGGCCAAGCCTCCCACCGATCGCAACACTCCCAGCCAGCGATGATCATGATACCGAGTCTGTCAGCAATCTCGTAGAGTTCGGGATGCTCCATCTTGCCTTCCAGGCGGATAGCATTCATACCCATGTCCAGGACATAGCGTGCTATATATCCAAAATATTGGGGGTCCCACCGCAGAAACATGTCGGATGTATAGCCGCCGCCTCTGATCTGGATTGGATAGCCGTTTACCTTGAACAAAGTGTCGTTGTGCGCATTCAGCTCAGAAGAGACGGTTCGGATGCCAAAATTGGTACGAGGGCTGACGTCTGAAGTGTCATGCCCGATAGAGTAGGTCAGCTGGACCGAGTACAGTGGTTGTTTACCCCAAGCTGCTGGCCACCAAACTTGCGGATCTGGAATCTTTGCCGGAAGCTCAACTGTTGTTGAGGCCTTGGCCCCGAGGTAAATAGCTTTGGTAAGCACCTTAAGGTGTTTGCCATCTGGAGTCCTGATCTTGGCTCTGGCGATAAACTTCACTGGCTTTTTGCTCAGGTTTCGGGCATGAGCCCTGACGGTGACGTCCGCGTGGCGGTCTTTGTTATGCCTCATGGGTATATCCATGTCAACAAGCACGCTTACTGGACCCATAAAGACGTCGCCTGTCTGTTTGATAGTAATGTCCCTCCACACGCCAGTGCCATTATCAGGTGGATAAGGATTCCAATCAACAAATCCGACGGCCAAGTGGTCTTGATAGTTTGTAGGGTAGACCTTGACTACAAGTGCGTTTTCATTTCGTGCAAGAGGCGTGATATCGTACGTATGGCCGCCATAGGAACCTGACTGGGTGACGTTGTCAGCGATTTGTTTGCCATTGAAGAACAAGTCTGCAGCAGGGGTGATTCCGTTGGTTTGAAGAAAGTAATGGCGCTTTGATGATATGTGCCCAGTTGACAAGCTGAATTGATTCCGGTACACCCAGGGAGCAGAGAATGGGCTCTGGTCAAAACGGTCAAGGTTATCAGAGTACCAGAGCCCATCAGGACCATCTGTGGCATAGGTGCCTTCGGCCAAAAGGCAGCCCATCAAAGTGCATCGGGATACAGGCGCATGATGCCAGGAAGAAGTGTCAACGCCTGGCTTGGAAAGGGCTGCAGTGTTTTTGGAGACTTTGTGCAATTGTTGAAAGTCCCAATTGGGGATTGCATCCTGTTGTCCTGCGACAGTGGCCAGAGGTTTGTCGTAGATAGCGGCCGTGGCCGCGCCAAAAAAGAATAGCAATGCGATCATTGTATGGCCATTAACTCAACGTTTTCATGCGAATGAAAGGTCAGGTCTAGTAGTACATGTACAGCGACGCTGATCTGATACTTTTTCCCCGCAACTTATGTTTATGTAATCTGCTACGTTACCCCAAGATTGCTACGTTACCATAAGGCTGGATCTATCTAGAGGCCAATAGGAGTTCTCGATTATAAGTTATATAATATAAGGCCTTTTACTGCTATAGAAAATAGCACTTATTAAGAAATCTACTTAACTAAGTATAATCAAGACTTTTTCCTAGGTATATCTTTTGCTGACCCTTATGTTAGCAGCCTGTAATTCTAAAACCCTATCCTAAGCCGTAGCCTTATTAGAAACGGCCAGTAGTTTGTCTTAGCTGTTTCACGAAGACATAGAGTTTCGCTAACATGTCGTTGATGAGATGCAGGTAGATCGCACTTGAATAATTATATCCTGGCAGGCATGCAAAGAAGTATGCCGTCGCTATTGGCAATGTTTACTCTCTCTCCCTCTCCTCACCCCCACCCAGATGCTTTATCACTAAGTTTTCTGCATTCTGCGTTTCCCCTTCCAAGTTATTGCGTTCCTCCTCACCCTTTTCCTGCTCACTCTTCCATCTCGTCTCATCGTCTACCACCTTCTTATATGCTGCTTCCTGCGTAGATATATGTTTCTGTGTAGGAGAAAATCTCATTGAACTTTAGCCTTTTCAGGACCATGCCTTGTTGAGGTTGTTACCGAAGTTTGCGTCGATGAAAGGGACATTAGCGCTGCCCCAAGGCTTCTTGGGATCGCCAGATGGGCCAGTGATTAGACCCTGGCGGGCAGCGGGAGTCATAGCAGCCCAGTCATATATCCAATAAGTGCGTCCGGGACTAGTCTTGAACTGCAATTCATGGTTCTTGCCAAAGCTGGTGAAGTACTCAGCCATGACATTATTGCCACTTCGTTGAGGGTTCTTAGTCTTCTTGTAGTCGCCATGGCCAGAGGCGGCTGCAGCGTAGAGGGTAGCCCCAGGAGATTGATAGTTATCTATGAAGACAACAACGTTTTCCCAGTCGTGGCGGTGGCCGCTGACAAGATTTCCATCAGCAGGCTGGTCCTTGGGCCAGTACCAAGCGTACATGATGGCAAGCTTGCCATTATGCATGGCGGCACGAGCATATGTCTGGCCTTTACTGGTATCCTTGCAGCCACCAGTCTTGCTACCGCTGTCCTGGAGTCCGCCACTATTTACGAGGTTAGCTATAAGACCTATTCGATGTAAACACTGATTTGATTACGTACTTAACGTTACCGTTCGTGTCAACAGCAGTGTATGGCTGACAACCGTCGGCAATATGAAGAAGAGGCTGCCACCTGTCGATGGCGGCACCGATTGCCCCTCCTTCGATTGTCTTTTTGACAGGGTTAAGAGAGTCGTGGTTCACGACGGCTCGAGCGTGGAGATTGTTGAGGGCCTCGAGAGGAGCGGCCATGCCAGTGGCGGCAAGAGCAACCAGGGCGTTGAAGATGGTCTGAGGATGCATTTTGGGTAAAATTGAAAAGCTATGATGAGTTCAAGTTCGCTTTAATGTTTTATGTGAAAGTGAGGTGATAGAACAGGTGATGATTAGTGTTATGAGGATAGAGATTTCGATGAGAGCGACGAGACAGACTCTTACTTATAGTCATTTTCGATACCGAGAACTCTATCGACACGCCAGGGCCTCATCTTATTGCAAGGTCTACAGGAACTGAGATGTCTATGCTTCGGTGAGCATATGCTCGATGACGTCCTCGTGTAGGATAGTCAGGCAGGGGAACACCAAAGTTTGGCCGCATACTAAAATTTAACCCTGATAAGCATATAGACTAATCAATGGGTCTACTTTAATGGATACGAGGCTCGACTGACCTTCAATCCATACATGATTATTCTAAAAGTTCCTTAAAGCTTAATATCAGCATCGGTGTTTTACCTTCTGGTACAGGATCAAGTTGACCATAGCGCGGTTATCGGCGAGTCAGTGCCTAGTCAGTTATACAGTAGGCTCGAGCATTGACAACGCGGGATATGAGGCTTATGGCCGGCTTGCCAGGCACCTGATTACGTTGTTGAAGCAGTGCAAATGGGAGTCTGTAAAGCAACTAAGCGTCCCAATTGCGAGGCTGTTTTGAGTACATGTGAAGATTGGGATCTGCCGCTTGGCTTTTTTTCGTAGCGTTATCCACCGGTGAACTCGATTCTAGAACTAAGCATTATAACACTGAAGACCCATAATTCAATTACAAATCACTTCAAAGAACGCTCGCGCCAGTTCTCAAGTTCCAGTTTCGGACTCCATTAAGAACCCGGAAGGACGTTTGATCAGTCCACGTGCTGGCAGCTGCAGGGGACATGTTAACAGGAACTGTTTGCGTAATCTTATTCTAGTTTAAAGTTTCATTCTAGTTAAACGCTGCGTCAGCGCAACGGTGAGGTGGAGAATAGCTGACCTAGAAACAGGGACTAGCAGGGAAGACTACTTTAATCTAGATACAAAAGTGCTTGCTGCTCGGCAGTGATACGATGTCCGTGTTACAACGGTGTGGCTAGCTTCGTCTGGGAAGGCAAGAGACCTGGAATATGTCGGCTTTTGCCGACAGCTGTCTCAAACGCAACCTGTCTATATCTACATCTGGTTAGTCCGCAAAGAGTTGGCCCACCTTCATAAACTAAAAGGGAAAGGCAGCTAAGGTTATTTTAAGCCTATACGCGGGTTCGGTATGCGTTTAAGTTGCCACTTTCCTTTTTTGTTATTGGCAGAAGTGGAACACATCATGGATTACGAGACTGGACAGTTATAGATTTCTCGCCAATAATAGTGAAGGATTAAGCATCTGTGACTATGGGCCCTTGAACCTACAGCAATCACTGACTTGTGCTTTCCAAGACCCCTGGCTAAGAATTGCACCTTATTATGAGTTGCTGAGTGTATGGCTTACTAGTATGGGGCAAGGCATCTATTAAAATTGAGGGTTGAATAGAAGGATAATAATATATAAGACCTACATAGTTTATATTCATTTAGTCTCTAGAGGCAAAGAACACTTGCCAGAATAGAGAGCGATCCAAGTAATAAGCACCAAAAGACAGAGGCACAATGCATGTTATAACTTTCTTAAAATACAACTTGTTGCGGCCCGTGCCAATCTTGGTGAGAATGAGCATTGTTCAAGCTGAACAACCTTCAATACCCATAAGAGCTTGCTAAAACAGTCGCTGGCAAATGCAACGATTAGTCAATTTCCCTCGCATAACAGCGAATCAACAGTCAAAAGTCAGCCGAGGCATAAGTCCAGTCCTGTGGCTTTTCCGCTTCTGCTTTTCCGTCACGAGTTTACCACATAAATGATCAGGCTTAGGACTGAAAAATATTTATCCACCATAAAGATTACCTCGTTTTGCAGATCTGATCATATTCGATTAAGCTTAATCCTACCCCGCTTTGTCTAAATCCCGATGGAGATATCAGTGCAACGATGCTGTTGTCCTATCCTCGAAGTTTCATTGCAAGGAGATCAGGTGATATGTCTATGCATTATGCTATACTTCGGAAAAGCCAGAGTCCTTGAGATTGGTCTAGCTGAGGTCTACATGGAGCTATCGTATTTATTATAATGACAAGTACTTAAGCCATGCCAGATCTTGTTAGACATTGGCGTATAATACAAGACTCAGTTTCTATTTCTTTTCTTGCTCTTTCAGCAATCATGCGGTTCTCTCTCCTTGCGCTTGGCTCTTTAGCCAGTACTGCATTTACCGCGGGCACAAATCTTCCTCATGGATGGTTCACTTTCCAGCCCGGCGAGAAGCTCAAACAGGCACAGTTCCAAGGCCGTCCACGGTATCTCGCCTGGATGGCCGACTCTCAAATGCAGCATGGAGTTGAGCCTACCCTTGCTTACACCGTCTCTGCATACTACTCCGGAATCCTTCGAGCCTATGAGCGAACCGGTGATAAGAAGTACTTTGACTACGTCAAGCGTGGAGCGGATATACTTCTGTATCCTGAGCACGATGGTACGGTTCTCATGTATAACAACAGCAACTCCATCGATGATATTCGGATCGGTCATACATTCTTAGATATGTATAATTCCACGGGAGACGAAATTTACAAGACGGCGGCGACGCACATGCGGAAGCAGATTGATCGCACTGGCCGCACGCCTGATGGAGGTTTCTACCATCGATATCCAGCGTATATCGATCAGATGTGGCTCGACGGCTTTTACATGCTAGACGTCTTCTACGCTCGCTGGACCTATGAGTTTGAACCCAGCAATAGCACTGCGTGGGACGATATCACCTTGCAGTTCGATCTCATCGAAGCAGGGACACGGTCAAGCAACCATACCAATGGTCTACCTGTCCATGGATTCGATTTCAGCAAAACCCAGGTCTGGGCTGATGCTGAAACTGGAGCTGCACCCCATGTCTGGAGTCGCGGTGTCGGCTGGTACATCATGGCGCTTGTGGACACTCTCGATTACTTTCCCGAAAGGCACAAGGGTCGCAAGCGCCTATTGAAGTATCTCGGAACCCTGGCTGATGCGCTTGTGGCATCTCAAGACAAGGCTACCAAGGGATGGTGGCTTGTTATGGACCCTGGTTTAGAAAACAAGTCTGGCAACTACATTGAAAGTTCAGGAACAGCCATGTTTGTCACCAGTCTTTTCAAAGCTGTTCGCATGGGTTATATCAAGGGTGACAAATATCTGAAAACAGCTTTAGATGGTTACAGTTTGATGATTACCAACTTTGCACAGCCTCGCCCACATGATGGCTCGTTGGCCTGGCAGTGGACTGTTCAGACTGGCAGTTTGAGCTCCAATGGCACCTTTGAGGTATGTTTCTCGTTACCGCTGCTTTGGCGCCAACTAACATGTTGTAGTACTACGCCAGCATGCCGCTGTTTGAGAATGATCTCAAGGGAGTGGCACCATTCTTATTCTCAAGCTATGAGTATGAACTATACCGTACTAAGGCTTCGGGTTGGATGTGAATCGCAACAAAGGTTTTAGTATGGAGATTCGAGCGTTGGTCCGTTTATCAATGACGAGCCATTGAGACAGGGATAAATGTTTATCATTCAATTCATCCGTAAGTTGGAGTGGCTATGGTCTGGGGAAGGGGTCAGCTTCGATGGAGGTTAGTGTATGTAGACCTGGCTGAGAAATCCCGAGCAAGGTTCCATTCGGGTAGCCTTCGATGACTTGGAACCTCTAAATGACTGAACAGAAGAGCACAATAAAAAGCACTTAGGTAACTTAGGATGCTTTATACTTAGTTTATCTGAACATCATATATTAAAGTCTGATGCTTTCTTGTTCCCTGAGGGTACCTGTCCTCAACAGGCACGGGAAACAAATGTGATCGTCAGAAGAGTCCAGCTCCTGATGACCCGAGCAAGGTGGGCCACAGGCTCTAAACCCCGCATAACCCTGAAGTCACTTACCCTGGGATCGAGTCAATTGATGAGGACCGTATCAATTGGTGGGAAAATGTGTAATGTTTAAGCAGTTGACCATGATCGACATTGCCGATTTACTGTTAGAAAGACATCGTGACCCAGTAGTGAACTAATACCAACACTCAAGTTTGGCTCAGACATGCTCAACATGAAATCATTTCTCTTACCTAGTACTGCACTGTTTCAGCGGATTCCGGGTTCACTTGGAGTCCCAAGTCCCAAGTCACACGACACAAGACCTTTTACTACCGTCAAAAATGGCAGTTATCGTAGAATGTACTCAGAGGAGTATGACCAAGATTTGTTTTTAGGGACTCCTCTTGCTGAGCCTCCGGTCGGTGCCCTGCAATTCCGAATCCCTCGACCATACAACAAGTATTTAAAGGGAAACCGCAATGCAAACAAGTACTCTACCGATTTTATGGGTTATGCAGTGTATTAATTATATCATGAGTTTTAAGAAGTTTTACTGACGGTCTTACCCATCAAAGCTTGGCTACAATATCAGTGAAGTATGTTTAACAAGAACTGTGGATGATACGCGGACTCACAGCAAATAGAATTGTTTGTATCTTAACGCCATATGACCTTCAGGACACTCCTATAAGAAACTCCTACCTGCCGTATGGATTTATGGCTAGGGCTGCTACCAAGGCGGTGGGATAGACTTCTGCTATAGCCTCACCTTCATTGTCGAACAATCCGTTCAGATTGGCCATCCTATAATCGCAGTCAGCATAAACAGAACCTCTGTTGCACTGGCATCATCCTGTGCGTGTAATTATAGATCCTTCCTTTCCATTTAGCTCATTTCTATCTCACATTAAATTCAACATCAAATGATCACTCACTAAACTATATTAGGCAAGTCCTAAACTCCACCGAGGCCGTATATAAGGTATGAGGTATATGAGGTATTTAAGAAGTCGAGAACCTCCGCTGGAGATAAATTTTCTCCTTTATGCAACTTTCCAGAACCTCATAAATACACGTCTCTCATCTAGTGCAAAAATGCCAACATCTCGCCAGGCCGTTGCTAACCGCTATGGCAAAATCGCTGAGTACGAGAATACTCGATTAGCGACCCATCCAATGGAGCGCGAGCTGACGTTGCGCGTTATTCGTCAAGCTCTAAATACCTCCGAGACTGCTGATACTGAGCGCAAACGTATCGCAGACGTAGGAGGTGGCCCGGGAAAGATAGCCTTTGCACTTGCTGACCAGGGCCATCATGTCGATCTTATCGACCTCAGTCCTGACCTAATCCGTCTTGCAGAACTCGAACAGGATCAGCGCAGCACAAGCGCTGAGAGTCCAGCACTTCTTGCCAGCATCAGTGTAGGCGACGCTTTGGAAGAAATCCCTTTAAACAACGACTCATACGACGCCGTTCTTCTCCTGGGGCCTCTCTATCATCTCTTGGAGGAGACTGAGCGAAAGAAGGCGGTTGAGAACGCTCTTAGGCTAGCAAAGCGTCAGGGGGGACTCGTCTTTTGCGCGTTCGTTAGTAAGGAAGCTCACCTGAGGGACGTGGCAATGCGTGACCCTGCGAGGCTTGTCAAACAGAAAGACTTTTATGCCGCCTATGTACGTGTTATCAATTATGTCACCTCCCAATATCATGCCTGCGGCTACATCTAACACCACTACTAACACTTGCCCCTGTTGACCAGCTTGCCGACGGCCGTTATGAAAGGTTGAACGAGAGCCTCGAGGCAGAAGTACAATCCTTCCATACGGACAGTGGCAGCATACGTCGATTCTTTCGGCATCACTTCAATGACGTAGCAGAGCTCGTCAGTTTGCGCTCTACAGAGGGCATTCTTGGTGGTGGGCTTGATGCCAAGCTTATTGATGCTGATAGTGAAGTCATAGAGGCTTGGGCAGATTTACTGTTTAAAGACTACTCTGAGAAAGAAGAATACCTAGGATGTGCAGATCATTTACTTGCAGTCTTGCGCAAGAAGTAAGGGAATTTAACATCTTAGTATATATATGAAGTTTATTGTATGAAAGGTCTCAATAGTCAAATTAAGAGAACCGTTATCCATTGAATACTGATCCTTACTTGGCCACTTTGCAAAACCAGAGGATATGGTTTTCCGCAGAATTCTATACACCTTGGAAATCTTGGTAGCACGGCTGAGAAGACTGCTAGAGAGGAAGTCAATCGCGCTTCTCAATTCGGTTAAGATTGATGTATGTAATTGGTAGTTAGATTATAGAGGTACGTCCGTTATTAAATGCACAAGGTACATTATTTGCCAATGCCATTGTATACCAATAGGTTTGGAACCCCCTTAACGTCCGTGATCTTATCCTTGATCGCCAGCTCCTTAAGTCGCGACCAAATCTGAGCCGGTGTGCGTGAACCTTCCAGTGCGAAAAGATAAGCAATAATACCTGCAACATGCGGAGAAGCCTCTGACGTGCCGCTTGCAATATGGGTTGCCGAAGTAGACGTGGGCCAAGCTGATGTGATTTCTTCCCCTGGAGCAAAGATATCACAGGCTGACCCCCAGTTAGACCAAGCCCATCGTTGATAGTCTTTGTTGCTAGCTGCGACGGTGATAACGTTGGGTTGGTTACCAGGGCTGCTCTTTGAAGCGTCTTCATTTGCATTACCGGCGGCTGCGACGACGGGAATTCCGGCATCAATCGCCTTTTGTACTGCCTCGTTGAAGATGACTGAATTACCCCCTGACAAGCTCATGTTGATCACAGCCTTGCCAGCGCGGTTCTTAGACACAACGTCGTTGACCGTCCAGCTAAGACCAGACAAAACACCACTAGAGGAACCGCCATCATCGCCCAGAACTTGCACATCTACAACAGTGGCCTTTTTAGCAACTCCGTATGTGGCACCGTTGACGATGGCGGCGACAAGCGTGCCGTGCTGCTTCTTGCTGGAAACACCTGACGTATCTGCACCGAAAACAGCGCGGCCCTGAAATTCCTCATGCTCGAGGAAGATGCCGCTGTCTAGAACGTAGACAAATGTCCCGGTACCGGCTGTCGAATCGTAGGTGTATGAGGCCTTTGAAGATGGGGGATTGGCATTGGAAATTGCCGATAAACCCCAGGGAGGAGATTGCTGTGTGACTGGTGAAGCGATAGTAAAGGTCTGTTCAGGTTCAACGTGCAAGACCTGTTTCCGAGTCAATTCCGCGCATCCATCTGAGATATTTATCTGCTTACACTGGAATTGGCCTTGATGATCTCGATGGTATCCTTATCAAACGAGCCTGAGTATCCTTTGAAGCCAGGGAAACTAAACGTCTTGTCAATCCCACCAGACGCGACGCCGCGGCGGGCGAGGGCTTGTCCATGCACATCCGACACCCATCGAGCATGCAGACCAAGGTCGACGTTGGCAGTTGGCTTAAGCGCGACGATGAATTTGTTAGCCAAAAGCCCCTCCTTGCTATCCTTGTCTCTAGGAAGAGCTAGGGCGATGGTGGCAAGCCCAAGTGAGACCACCGCCTTATACAACATGTTGATAAGTTCAGAGTGATTGTGCAGCACCACGAATCCGATAGCGGCAGTTTATTCTCTTTTATAATAGGATTTAATCATTGATCGGCGTCTTTACTGCATCCAGGAAGACAGGCCATCACTCCCAACTGCCATCATAGTCAATACGTCCGGTCTAACCCTGGTAGATATCACCGTTGCAATCACTGCCAAGACCGGAGTCCACCTTTTGACCTTCCATTTCAGTCCTAGTAGCCCTATTGCTACAGCATTTAGCGCTAAGTCCTTTAGAATTTCTTAGTCAATTCATGCTTTAAGTATAAATTCCATGATTTTTAATAGTTAATCTGTATCAAACGATGTTTTTTATTATATAAAAAAAGTTTAAATATAGTATAAAAAATTAAATTAGCTATATTATAAATATATCTTTTAAAGACCTAAAATATATTATCT
>JAADJF010000159.1:0-90959 GCA_012932015.1 Fusarium acutatum | reverse complement strand
TCCCTTAAGCCGGCATTCCCCAGTCTCCCCCTTCTACCTAATTCAGCTCATGCGGGATATCTTAATCCAACGCGTGCTTTTTTTTAATGAATGACAGCTTCGCGTTGGGGGAGCTTGGGCCTTGGGTGAGACTAATGCGCGTCGAACGGGCCGGTTACGAAGAGATCTTGTGGCGTTCGAGTCAGTCTAGCTCTCGACAATTTCGTATGATGCCTCGTAGCCGAGAAACCTAAAACCCAGAGATCCATGCTGGATGGCATGCAGTCACGTCAAAAAACAACTCAATTGAGAGACCCAACAACTTTACCGTTGCATTGGGAGACGAATCATTCCATTCTCACTTCTCCAACATGAACTTGCGTGACCAATGACGCCGTGAATCACGACACACATTTGCGAAAACACCAAGGCCAAAGGAGACAAGCATCATCAGCCTTGTTCTGCTAAATCAGGTTGATAACGCCGATGCCGGTCGATAGCGCGGTCTTGGTACGAAATTAAAGGCCCGAATACTGTAAAGCCTTGCTAACCCGAGTGAGCGCACTTGGAGAGCTTCCCACGCTGCCTGACTCTCCTCACGCATCCAGACCTATCAACAGAGACCCGGGAGATCGACTTCTTGGCAGTCACTAAGCTTATTCAAGTGAGGTCTCACAACGGGCGTATTGTCGGTCCGATCTCCACCATCTCTCCACAACGGCTCCAACACTCTAGCCCGTTGAAGTTAAGGCCCAGCTCGTTGAAGCTACCCTCTCCCTTGGCGTTGGAGACGATTGATGTGAGTGGTTGAAGAGCGATGGGGTCTTGGGTAGCTTGTTTTATGGTTCTTCCCCAGACTGGTCTGGATTGCACCACACGGCTTAGGCGATGCCGCGGGATGAGAATTTTCGCACAATTTGGGGTCATGGAGAAGTGGAGCGTCATTCGCGGAGTAGAGTCTCCCACCTCCACATCTCCAAGTTTTCTGCGTCTGGGGTGATTGTGTTGGGGAAGTGGGACAGTAGCTTGAGTTTATCGCGCCGACACTGGGGACTCCGCAGGCTAAGCTACTCGAGCGAAAAAAAGCTACTCTACTGGAGACAGAGCTAAGCTGCTGGTGTGGACAGGCGAAGAGATTTGTATAAAGAAGACCATCAACCACCGCGAATATCTTCATTCTCATCATCACTCTCATCTTCTCTCATCTGATAGACAAGAACATCTTTTCTTCTTCTCTAATCAACACCCACATTCCATCACAATGGCAGGCGGTGCTATTCCCACAGCGGCTCCCCAGCTCGCAGGCGGCTACCTGACCGGTCGCGCCCTCATCTATCCCCTCTCCCTCGTCATCTCCCTCTTCTTCCTCTGGGGTTTCTCATACGGTCTTCTCGATGTCCTCAACAAGCATTTCCAAACCGTCCTCGGCATCACAAAGCTTGAGTCCACTGGCCTGCAGGTCATGTACTTTGGTGGCGGTTATCTCCTCTTCTCTCCCATTGCTGCTGAGGTCCTCAAGCGACGCGGTTACAAGCTCACTATCCTGATGGGTCTTACTCTCTACTCTCTCGGTGCTGTTCTGTTCTGGCCTGTTGCCAAGTCTGCTGATAGCAACACCAACGGTCGCGCTGTCTTTGGTGGTTTCTGCGCTTGCACCCTCGTCATCGCCTGTGGTCTCGCTACTCTAGAAACTGCCGCCAACTCTTACGCTGTCGTCATCGGTGCTCCTGAGTCCGCCTCTGCCCGTCTCCAATTCTGCCAGTCTTGGAACGGTGTCGCTTCCTTCATCGGTCCCCTCATCGCCTCCAAGTTCTTCTTCACAGGCGAGAACCAGAACAACCTCACCAACGTCCAGTATGTCTACCTCGCTGTCGCCTGTGCTGGCGCCGCCGTCGGTGTCCTCTTCTTCTTCGCCAAGCTTCCCGAGGTCAGCGAGGCTGTTCTTGAGGAGGACCAGGCTGGCCACGTCGCTCAGGGTTCCATCTGGAAGCAGTGGAACATGTGGTTCGCCTTCGGTGCTCAGTTCTGCTACGTCGGTGCCCAGGTCACCATTGCTACCTTCTTCATCAACTACGCCCACGAGAACGGTGACATCACAACTGCCAAGGGTAGCAACATGCTGAGCTATGCTCTCATCACCTTCACTGTCGGTCGATTCGTCGCTACTGGTCTTGCTGTCATCTTCAGCTCTGAGTTCATCATGGTTGTCTACTCTTGTTGTGCCATCGCTCTTACTGCCTACGTCAGCGCTGCTCCCAGGGGTATTGCCAGTGTCGGTATCCTCATTGCCGTCTTCTTCTTCATGGCTCCCATGTACCCCACCATCTTCGCCATGGGTACCCGAAACCTCGGCCACCACACTCGACGGGCTGCTGGTATCCTTGTCATGGGTGTATCAGGCGGAGTAAGTTTATATCAACCCCATTCCACTCAAACGTCACTAACAAACGAAAAAGGCTGTATTCCCTCCTGTACAGGGCGCAATCGCTGATGCCAAGGGCACTCGAATCTCCTACATCGTCCCTACTATCGGCTTCGTCTACGTCCTCGGCTACGTCGCTGTCAACTGGGTTCGCGGCGGAATTACATTCATGGCCCCCAAGGCTGAGGAGTCAACTGTTGATGAGATCACCTACGATAACGAGAAGAACGATGTCATCATTGAGCAGCGCGAGAAGAAGCACAACGAGATGGCTTAATTGGATAAAGATGGATGAATACACAATAAACTAGAAGCGCTCTAGATGGGCGTTTAACGATAGATACCTGGTGCATAGATACACTACGAGAATCAGAATTTAATGTTTTATGATCAAATATTCCGAAGACTTCATTTGATGTGACTAATATGCAATACCTTGAATGAATTGTCTGTCAGTCTGGTGAAGCTTCATGATATTTAGACTTGGGCATTAGTCATGAGCGCGGGTACCCGATCGCGACATGACTCAAGCCCCACAAAGGTGGAGAAAGGACACCACTCCGGCCAATCGCCCCAAGCGCAAGATATTTGGTGAATGACGAGATGTAACTCCAAGACCCAAGTGGTTATATGACTAGATGGCTTGTTCTACAGGCCCCATCGCTGTACAACTGTACTTATCTATGGCTAGACCTGATTCAATCAGCAGTGGTTGCTGAAGTGAAGTCTACTCGGTACGATAACCAAGCGAGGATGAGCATGAGGAACATGCCGTACAACGTTGATAGGTAAGGCGTGACAGTCAGGTTTCATCCATCATGACAACGATGCGCACCCAGGCTGATACCCCAATTAATGCTTGATATATGATGAACAAGAAAAGCCTCTTAACAAACCTATCCGTTTGCAGGTCTGCCCCATCACCAGTCTCTGTTGTGTGCATGCATCCAACCCATACCTAGTTCTAAGTCATGAAGAGTTTAGACAATATGAGGATATCTTAGGATATTTTATTATAAGTTTAGTATAATCTTTGACCAGTTTATTATTTTTTTTTCTTATCTGGTCTCGTGTTATGGTTCAATCTCTTGTTCAAGGACTGAGATTCTGTACAAGGTCCTGTACCCAATCGAACGACAGGTGATGAGATCTCACCAGTACCTCCAAAGAAACTCCGGCTCAATCACACCATTGAGAACACTGCTGGCTCTGACCTTTGTTTCCCGCTGATCGTCAGCAATGAAGCTCTGGAACTGCCGCGCGCTTTGAAGCATCTGTTCTGGATGGAGATACCCGACTTAACTGAGAACTCCGATAATCAGATCCTGGCAACAGACGACATCACAGATTTGGTCGCAAAGAAGCCGGATTTGAAGCTTACTGTGGAGAGTACAACTGGAGATGATCTTGTGCTGGAATTGAAGTTATATAAAGAGGCCCTTGAGAAACCCACATTGGGAAGAGATATCGGATTCAAATGAGGACCCAGAGAGTAAGGTGCCGGTGTAATCAATGGGTATGAATGGCAAAGGAGTAAAGAGTCTTGATAAGGAGATAAATTGATCTTCCGAGATTGTAAGTCTGGCTTAGTATGGTAGCAAGAGCGAGGTGAACTCAGTGCAAAAATCATAAGGTTAAATGAGAGCGTGTAATTGTCAGAATAAATGATAATACATGCCGTGGACACGCCAAGAAACAGGAATCTGACTTCTGCTTTTTTTGATGTGGAATACAAACTAAGTTTAGGATAGCAGAGCTGAAAATCTGGATTTTCTTGACGAACTTTGCCAGACTTGGGCCCAGCTTAGAAGTACAATTGCACCATGAATATAGCTCTGAATTTATTGAACTTAGTATGGTTCAAAAGCTTACATTTAATCATATCATTTCATTCATTGTCCGCCCGTAAATTAAGCCCGGATGTGGCTCTGAGCGCGCGATCCAATTTCCTCTACCGTTTGTGAACCCGCCGTTGTCTCATAACCTCCTGTGCTGAGATTTTAGTGCAACAACACAGGTATGCGATGGTCAAATGACACCGTTAAAGTAGTCTGTATTTTTTTGCATAGCTTTTCGCTTTGTCCGCCCGTAGAATCTGTCTAGATCTGGAGCTGAGGTACGAAGCACTTTATTACCCTCTTCTTTCTGCAGCCCCATCAATGTCGTGATAGCGTCATTTGCTAGGCTCAGTGCTACCAAACTTGTGATAATGATTTGTTTTTGATGTGCATTCTCAAAGACTTACTGACCATATCAAAAACCTCAGTCAATATTTCTGCGTAACTCCAAGCTCAACTCCAGAATTGACCATATCTCAATTACTAACTTATTTCTGTCCTAGCTAACCTTTACCTGAGCTCTCAGTCTGACAGCATCCCGGCTCCCAGCCTAACTTACCCAGTTGCCAGCTCAGTTACGTCTCAACTCAACTCTTGTCTTGAACCTCAGCGCAACCGCATCCAAGTTGCCAGCCCAAGTCCGACTCCATGCTGGTCTGCTCTCAGCCTGGACATATATTAAATCCCTGCTGACTGTTGTCTCAACTCCGGTCTATTCTCTCAATCCAACTATAACTCCAATTCCAGCTTAAATGTTATCCCAGCCCTAGTACTCAAAGCTCAGCTATGTAGCAAATCCCAACTCAACTATGTCCACCCGCCCAGCTTGGCTTACCATTCATCTCCTAATACCAACTTGACTTTTAGAGATAGTACGTAACTTCAAGATGAACTCAAGACACACTCTAAATAACTTCATAGTTTCATACAAAGTAGTACTGTATGCTGCTAGGTGTGCACGATAGCAGCGCCTCGCTTATTAGTAATGAAGAACACGTTCGAGTCGAGACAGGCTCGTGACGGCCAAGACTGTTGCAACGAACTGCTCACACCTTAAAATTCTCGCTCAGATCGTCCCATTGACTGTATTATGATATCTGATATATACATTTCTATCTTCACTTCTCACCTAATCCTAATCTGTTGCACTGCATTAGCTAGACAGGCCTGTTGAGACTTGCACCTTCTTTGCCACATCCTTTGCAACGATAGCCTTCAGCCTCAACTGGCACCTTATCCCGTGGACCAGTGCAGGGGCAGTATCCAAAGGATGGAGCCTGAACGCAGTAGTGTAAGAGCTCCTTTAAGAAATCGGGACACTCAATAAGTAGCTCGTCAAAGGCATCTCGTATCTCTGACTGCCCTCCTGCATCGCGTAGCTTGTTCCTCGCAAACTCCAGTGCCGGGTCTCGAAGACCTCTTGAGCTATCTGGAGTCAAGGTGTACACGAATGGAATGGAATTGAGAAAGTCGTCGAGGTTCCGACTTTCGTCCAAGGCCCATGAGTATTTTCGAGCGGATAGGTCTCTGAGTCCTTTGATGTCGTATTCGTCCCCCAGAGCATACATTATCGCATGAGTCGAGAGCGCCCCGGAGCTTGATGAAGTGTTGGTTTCGTCGGTCTCGTTCATGTCGATAGAATAGTCGCCCGTATACAGGTAGTCGACCATGAGCTGTATCATATCAGGCTGATGTGATGTCAAATCATATGTACCAGAAAATGCTTCCTGAATTATGTCAGAACGACTGACCAGAATGATATCCGGCCCGGTTCCTTACCTTGAACTGACCAGCACATGCTGCACGAAAGACTGGAGATTGGCTGCAAATGATGATTTTGTGAACCTCGATGTTTTTCCCGTTACAAGCGAATGTGAAGTCCGTGAATTCGCCGGACTCGCGTGCTCTATCATTTAATCAGTTGTGATGCTCCCATGACCAGTGACTGGGCATTCGTACTGCACTATGCGTGCTCTGGTATCTTCATAATCCATTATGGCTGACGACGTGTAAACGGAAACACGGGCAGCAAAGAACAACACGAGAAGAGAAAGAAACAAAAATGGCCATCCATGCAAATTTGGCGGTTCATTCCTTTTAATGCCAAACAATGACGAGGTGTCTGATTCATGCGTGGCCTCATGATCCCGAATTCGTGGTATTTGAGGCTGGATCTGGTTAGTTATTAGATCTAGCGTTGCATCATGGCGCCACCGGCAACAAAGTTTGCAGCCATGACATCTGTCACAGCCACAAGCCACATCGATGGTACGTCTGCTGTCCAAAATGTTGCTTTGAAGTTGAGATGACTTGCGGTAGAGTGGCAAGATTCTAACTGATCTCTATATAAACATGAGCGCTTGGATTCCACCCTTGTGCATGAGGTACATGATGCAAGTGTATAAATGGATGGATACTGTAATCAAAGGCTGTACGACTCTTCCGAGCTTCTCGGATTCTGGAAATTCACGCTTGAGTATTATAGAAAAATGCCAAAGTATAGAGTAGCTAAGGAATATAGACCTCTTCCATGTCTTCATCGTCGGTATCATTGTCTTGCTGCCGCTCCCGCTCTCGAGCCTCCAACTCGTCCAAGATACGGCAGTTATGACATATCGATAGACACTTCCTCTTCATCAACCTCAACTCCATAGCATGGCTCTTCTGTGTTGTCATCAATCTGGGTCAAAGGGCCGCGTCCACGCCGACCGCATGGTGTGATGGGCCCATAGCTACCAACGCTGGTGCCACTGCATCTGTCGCAGACTTCGACGGTCTTGGTCTGGTAGCACATGGTTTGATATCTTTGCTACAGGTTAGCATGTAGGTGCGGGGAGGAAAGGAGGCTTACTCTGGACCTAGGATGTAAGCGCTCGGAGATGATGAACTGGACTTCGTAGAGTTTAACCAGAGTCACGTCTGAGCAGAATTAAAGTAGAAAATGGAATGAGGTAGTATATATGTATGGGATACCGTTAAAATAGCATAGATAGATTGAAAGTGACCAAATGCTCTTCTGAAGAACTATCCAATACGAAGAAGACACGCATTGTTGTTTCAAGCCCTTTGCATAAACGGGTTGAATATGTGTCGGTCATTCTGAGCGAAAAGGTGCAGCTGCAAGAAATATTGAATGTGGAGCTTGCATCCTTCGCCCGGCCAGGTAGACAGCCTTATGTGTCAATATGACACGTCTCTCAACTTGCAGGATACTCATCATTCTTGCAGACGAACCGGATCTTGCCCACGTCATACCAGTGTGCAACATCAAGTTACATTGTGTACTCAAGATACTATCATGGGCCGGGATTTCTCCAATCTGCAAGGCTACAGAGATGTTAGGTTGTAGTGTAGATAGATAGGCCTCAGGGAGCAAGAAAATACTGAACCTTAATATAGGGTGTCAAAATAAACTCAGTGAAGGATATCCTAAACTGAGTAAAGATATGCTAAATTTAAGCAAGTTTACCTAAGTCTTTTTGTCATCTAGGATCAAGGTCCTGAGTTTTCTTTCCTCCCCTAGATAGGGCTGCATCAAATCCAGGCCATTACAGGTCAGATTCCCTTGGCGTGCCATTGTATGGACTGCATCAGAGTGAGGCCTGACACCTGGCTTATTCTCATTGAGCTATTGTGTGACGCTTTTAGTATCTGAGGCGAGATGTTTTCCTAGCACAGTGACAAGATCTCGATTGTAAGAGACAAAAAGCCTCAATTAAATATGTCGCATAATCTAAGGAGGCATGGTGTCGATTTCTTCTTAGCACCCATATTTTTTCTTCTTTCAGCGCAAGACCCGTTATCATTCGCTACCAGCTACACATACCGAAAATGCGTACACAGCAGAAGAGCTTCAGCATCAGGCAAAACTGGACAAAAGTGTCTTGTGAATATCAGCAACATGTGAAACAGAGACAGGGAATAATTATTTGTCCGGTTTGTAATAAGGTTTTCACAACATCAGCTTAAATTACTAATGTCCCAGCGCAGCTTTAGCATGTCGGGCTGTTCACTAATCAACTAACTGCTGATGCATTCCCCGCCAGAAACCCCGAAATGACCGCATTTTCCGGAGCAATGCCCGCAGACTCCGCATTGCAATTAAGTTTTAGTGAGTATCCGTACGCCCGCAGCCGGCTTGAGAGTCAAGCTACAGTTTGTAATATTACTAAAGCCTCCGAGGAGAGAAGTGAATGGTTATCTATTGCTGAAATGATGACCAACCACCAGATTTCACAGGAGCTTTATAAGGAAACAATGTAATTGAGATTCTGGCAATAGCTCCGACTATCTATCCATAATACCCATTGCAATTAATACTTTCAGCATACTCCATCATCTGAAGAACCTGGCCAGCACGAACTTACTAACCCGTTTATTGTTTTATTATCTTCACGCTACCCTGCGAATACCCCATAATGTCCAACAAGCCGACAGCTCTAATTACTGGGTACGCTCCACTACGATAGCATTGCATGCAGATCGAGACTTACTGACATGCTTGTAGCTGCTCTGAAGGTGGAGCTGGTCACGCACTCGCTTTAGAATTCGCAGCCAAAGGCTACCGAGTCTTTGCGACCGCTCGATCTACCAAGTCGCTTGCCGGTCTCGAAGAAAAAGGCATCGAGCTTCTGACACTTGACGTGACCAAGCCGGAGAGTATATCTGCTCTCAAGGATGAGATCATAAAGCGAACAGGAGGGAAGTTGGATATTCTGTTTAACAATGCTGGAATGAGTAGGTCTGCTCTGCTAACTGTGAATGAGGACGCGTGTTGACTCTTGCAGTGTACGAGGCGCCCGCCATTGAAGCCGACAGGGATCAAGTCCAGAACATGTTCAACACCAACGTCTTTGGCCTCTTTGACATGGTCCAGGCCTTCACTCCACTCCTCCTGGCATCAGTCGCTGACTCAAAAACGACACCTACCATCATCAACACAGCGTCAATCGTAGCGCGTGTACCTTACTATTTCACTGCTCAGTACAACGCCACCAAAGCAGCAGTCGCTTCCTACTCCGACACTCTACGTCTTGAACTTGCGCCCCTTGGCATCAAGGTCATCACTCTATACATGGGTGTAGTAGCAACACATCTCACATCATCTGACAAGAAGCTTCTTTCTCCTGATAGTATCTTCGTCGATGCCGAGGAAGGTCTTCGTGAGAGGTCTAGACTTCATCTGAAGAATGGTACCAAGCCTGAGGACTTCGCACGGTCGGTGGTGAAGGACGTGTTGAGGAACAAGACCGCTTTGAGCAAGGGGGAGTATATTTGGCAGGGGGCTAATGCGTATGTTGTTTGGCTCCTTAATGCGATTGGATGGAGAAAAATCTTTGATGGGATCTCTGAAGGGGGCGTTGGTCTTACGAAGGATGTGAAGAAAGCGATTTATAAGAAGGGCCAGGGCAGTCTGCCAAAGGCTAGTTAGAGACTAAGTCGTGGTTAGAGGCGATCTTTAATTTGTAATAATAATATTTCGTTTACTGCTTATACTTTAATGAGCACGTTCTGAAGGAGACTACACCTGGCAAATATTTGGGCTGTCCTATACGAATCGGCGACGACAGGAGTCGAATTTCAGTCAAAAGAGTAAGAAACCTGACAATGAAACGCTGGTGTATCGCTAGACGCGTTTTGGGGTGTGGAGGTCTACGTTTCGAAGGAAGGTACACGGCAGTGGCTAACAATACTCGAGTGCAATAACATCCTAGGCCGAACAGTAATAAATTCACAAGTACAATCTAACAGACCAGACTAGACTCTAATACTTCTAAAAATATCCGCAACCTTTCCAAGGAGCTTCCGTAACATAGCAGGCGTCATCATAGCATGATCAGGAATGACGCGACGTCTTTCATCTAACTCGTTCCCAAGAACATCGACCTGCCTGGGCGACAACAAACCGACTTCCTTGCCTTCTACTCCTCTTCCAACACCCAAGACACGCTCAATATTCTCAATCAGACTGATTGAAATTTCGCAGAAGATCATGCCCTGTGTGCAAGGTCTCTCGAGAGGGCGACCGCAGACTATAAGACCCGGAACGGGCTCGATCGGATCGACGGCAATTCGCTCGACTCGTGTAGCGATGTTATCGAGGATGAGTTCGTAGATGGTGATGAGCTGGATGAAGATACTCGTGATCATCAGGGCAATAGGGGTAGGTAATGGTTCTGAGGTAACGGTAGGTTGAGGAAGGGAAACGTCGAATAGATTCTTTGACTGCTTTCGAAGATCTGATGATAGATTGCACGGACAGATTAACTCCATGGGT
Source organism: Fusarium acutatum (assembly GCA_012932015.1). Taxonomy (NCBI): domain Eukaryota; kingdom Fungi; phylum Ascomycota; class Sordariomycetes; order Hypocreales; family Nectriaceae; genus Fusarium; species Fusarium acutatum. Next base: position 80,443 of record JAADJF010000159.1, on the reverse strand, counting down.
TGTGAATCACATAAGAGTTCAGGACAATGTCGCGTGTTGTAGAGCTTTGTCAAAATAAACAGAAACTCTTGAGCCACTTTGATGATATATTCTGCCAAGGTGATGTTGTCGATAAATAACGGGCCGTGTTGATAGATCATGAGATCAAAGTCGAGCGGCGTCTTGGGCTTCTTTATTGCTTCGAGTCGGACGTGAAGACCGAGGTTTATGGTGGATAGGTCGGACATGAACTCTCCAGGGTCTGTTCTTCGCGGGTGATGTGTTGTGAGGCAGTTGGTCAAGGGGAAGAAGGTCTCGTATGTGATGGTGGAGTTCGGAGGCCTGCCGATTGGGTATATGTTCGTGATGGTGTCTAGATCGGTGTATAAAGGAGTATTTGTGTATTCGAGATCACCGCGTGTGCCCCAAGACGTGGTCGACTGATCGAAGATGTCTGTAAATCCCATACCCCACGATGCTGCAATTCCATCTTGTATCGCGGTGGCAGGCACTTGAGGAGGGGACGGTTTCGGGGATAACATGCCCGTCCAGTCAAACGGACTCCAATCATCCATAAAAGCAGCATTTTGCGACAGAGCAATGGGAGAGACCGGTTTACTGACAGGCAATTGCTGAACAGTCGGTGGTGAGTCTTTCCCAGCTTGTTTTCGTCGCGGCCGTCCTGGAACCTTTTGCTGTCCTATCTCGCATTTGACTCCCAGCATCGAACATCGCGCACATTTCTCATCAGTAGGTCTTATTCGCTGACATCGCGATTTGCTCTTCCTGCAGACGTCACAGGAGAAGCGTCTCTGAGAGGGATGCGGTGCGGAGGCGCCCATTGTCAACGGAGCTTTGTCTGCAAGCAGTAGTAAAATTGAATTGGCTATCGGATTGAAGGACAGAAGCAAAGTCCGTTGCGAGTACCACCTCTATATACAAAACCCTCCGCGGAGGGTTTCACGAGCTAGTCCCGTTGGGGGGATCGGTGATTAGTATACTCTCCGACACGTGAAGGTCCACGGCAGTGTTTAGTAACTGTTCCGGTTGGGGAGAACTGCCGTGATCACATTGGCCTGTTGATCGCTTCGGACTCGCTTGTATGGCCGCAAGGGGTTTAGCTTTGGGACATGCCGTGAGGGAGATGCTCGGACTCCTCGCTCTTGATAATGCATGGCGTTTCCGCAGGGTTTTCTTCTACGATTGCTGATCAATTCGGTTGGTCTCCATGTCTGAGTCCGGAGGGTTTTGGAGGTTTAGTCAGTGAGGTTGATGACGCTTTGATCGTGAAGAGATTGAGTTTGCTTGCTGTGTAAATGAAATCGTTCATGCCGTTGTTACATCACACTCACTTTTCGTTCCATTACGTTCTCTATCACTCAATAAAATCTGTATCGCTCACTAATTCCTACTCTTTCATTTCCTTAATTCTCAACTGCAACAATGAGCGTTAATTCATCCACCACCGAAGACGGCTCTATCACAGCCACTGAACAACCTCCTCCAGGTCTAATCGACAAACCCCCCCTCGAAAAGACCAGCACCACAACACAATGGCATCTCGCCCCCGAACTCCAAGCCATGCGCGACGCCGACGAAGAAATCGGCCAAAAGCCCCGAAAACTCGGCGTCACCTGGCAGAACCTCACTATCAAAGGCATAGGCAGTGACGCTGCATTCAACGAAAACGTCCTTTCACAGTTCTACCCTTTTCACCAGAGTGCTAAAGATGCGCCTATGAAGACTATCATTGATGGCTCGTCCGGTTGTGTCAAGCCTGGTGAGATGTTGCTTGTTCTTGGCCGCCCTGGCAGTGGATGTACCACCCTCCTAAGTGTCCTAGCCAATAATCGTCTGGGTTATGAAGAAGTTACCGGCGATGTTCATTACGGCAACATGTCCGCCGAAGAAGCAAAAGCCTACCGAGGACAAATCATAATGAACACCGAAGAAGAGATCTTCTTCCCCAGCTTGACAGTCGAAGCAACCGTCGATTTCGCCGCTCGCATGAAAGTCCCCTTCCATTTACCCCCCGGCATAAAAACCCGTGAGGAATACGCCCAGTTCTACAAAGACTTCCTCCTCCGCTCCGTCAACATATCCCACACAGCACATACAAAAGTCGGCGATGCTTTCATCCGCGGCGTATCCGGCGGCGAGCGCAAACGCGTGTCTATCGTGGAGTGTCTCACCACACGGGCTAGTGTGTTCTGCTGGGACAACTCTACGCGCGGTCTCGATGCGAGCACGGCGCTGGAGTGGGTGCGTGCTATACGTGCCATGACGGACATTCTGGGGTTGACTACTATTGTCACGCTGTATCAGGCTGGTAATGGGATTTACGAGCATTTTGATAAGGTTCTTGTTCTTGATGAGGGGAAGCAGATCTTTTATGGCCCGCAGAAAGATGCTGTTCCGTTCATGGAAGATCTTGGATTCGTGAGGGATTCGGGATCGAATCGGGGAGACTTTTTGACTGGTGTCACTGTTCCGACCGAGAGGCGTGTTGCGGAGGGGTATGAAAATACCTTCCCTCGTGATGCAGATGGTGTACGCGCTGCGTACGACAGATCGGCCATCAAAGCTCGTATGGTCGAGGAATGTCAGGCATACCCCATCAGCACCGAAGCAGCCGAGAACACAGCAATCTTCAAAGAGATGGTCACCCGCGAGAAGCAACGCTACGTCCCCGCCTCATCCACCGTCACCGCGAATCTCGCCATGCAGATCCAAGCCGCTGTTACGAGGCAGTATCAGATCATGTGGGGTGACAAGTCGACGCTCTTCATGAAGCAAGGCGCGACTCTCATACAGGCTTTTCTGGGTGGTTCGCTGTTTTACAATGCGCCTGATAATTCAGCAGGTCTCTTTCTCAAGGGCGGTGCTTTGTTCTTCTCGATTCTGTATAATGCGCTTTTGGCGTTGTCGGAAGTGACGGATTCTTTTACTGGACGACCTATCCTTGCGAAGCATCGGTCTTTTGCACTTTATGATCCTGCGGCTGTTTGCATCGCGCAGATTGTTGCTGATCTACCCATTCTGGCGTTTCAGGTCATTCAATTCGGTCTTGTGCTTTACTTCCTCGTCGGTCTGAAGACTACTGCTGGTGCGTTCTTCACGTATCTCGTCACCAACTACGTTACTGCCTTGACAATGACGGCCTTCTTCCGCTTCATCGGCGCTGCATTCCCAACTTTCGATGCTGCTACCAAAGTCTCTGGTCTTTCTATCGTGGCGCTGTTTGTCTACATGGGATACATGATTATCAAACCCGAGATGCATCCATGGCTATCGTGGATCTTCTGGATCAATCCCATGGCTTACGGCTTTGAGGCTCTTCTCGGGAATGAGTTTCACGATCAAGAGATCCCATGTGTTGGTCCCTACCTCATTCCCAACGGCCCTGGATACGTCGGCGGTATTGGAGGACAAGCCTGTGCTGGTGTTGGTGGCGCTGAGCCCGGCGCTGCATTCGTTACAGGCGACGCTTACCTCTCCAACATGTCGTTCAGCCACAGCCATATCTGGCGCAACTTTGGCATCAACTGCGCATGGTGGGTTTTATACGTCGGTCTCACCATCTTCTTTACATCGCGATGGAAGCAAGTCGGGGAAGGAAGTCGAAGCCTTCTCATTCCTCGGGAACAACAGCACAAGTCCAAGCATCTTCTCCCCTCCAAGGACAACGAAACACCATCAGAAAAGACCCGCGCCGACAATGGAGCTGGAGCGTCTGATGGCGAAGTTGACCCGAATCTCATGCGCAACAAGAGTATCTTTACCTGGAAGAACTTGACATACACCGTCAAGACCTCAGACGGCGACCGTGTCCTTCTTGATAACGTCCAAGGCTACGTTAAACCCGGTATGCTCGGTGCATTGATGGGTTCTTCAGGTGCCGGTAAAACAACACTTCTCGACGTCCTCGCCCAGCGCAAAACCGAAGGATCAATCCACGGATCAGTTCTAGTCGACGGCCGACCTATTCCCGTGTCTTTCCAACGATCAGCTGGGTATGTCGAGCAACTTGATATCCACGAGCCGTTGGCAACTGTCCGCGAAGCCCTCGAATTCTCTGCCCTGCTACGCCAGTCTCGCGATGTACCCACCGAAGAGAAGTTACGTTACGTCGATACCATCGTTGATCTCCTTGAGCTGAACGATCTTGAACATACCCTCGTTGGGCGTCCTGGAAACGGCTTGTCAATTGAACAGCGAAAACGTCTCACTATCGCTGTTGAGTTGGTCGCAAAACCAAGTATTCTCATCTTTCTTGATGAACCGACGTCTGGACTCGATGGGCAGGCTGCTTACAACACGGTGCGCTTCCTTCGAAAGCTATCAGCCGCGGGACAGGCTATTCTGGTGACGATCCATCAGCCATCTGCACAGTTGTTTGCACAGTTCGACACGCTGTTGCTACTCACCAAAGGTGGAAAGACTGTGTATTTCGGCGATATCGGAGACAATGCTGCTACTGTTAAGCAGTATTTCGGCCGTTATGGCGCTCCATGTCCACCTGAGGCCAACCCCGCCGAACACATGATCGACGTTGTGTCGGGTGAAGATGGCCCGTATAAAGACACGGACTGGAACCAGGTTTGGCTACAGTCGCCGGAACACGACCAACTGAGCAAAGAGCTAGACCACATGATCGAAGTAGCAGCATCTCAACCATCAAGCACCAACGACGACGGCAACGAATTCGCCGCCTCGATGTGGACGCAAGTCAAGCTTGTAACACACCGAATGAACGTCTCTCTCTTCCGAAACACAGAGTACGTTGATAACAAATTCGCCATGCACATCAGTCTCGCGCTCCTCAACGGGTTTACGTTCTGGCAGATTGGTGACAGTTTGACAGACCTCCAGCAGAATCTTTTTACTGTGTTCAACTTTATCTTTATCGCGCCGGGCATCATTGCACAGCTTCAGCCGCTATTTATTGATCGCAGGGATATCTATGAGGCGAGGGAGAAGAAGAGCAAGATGTATCACTGGGCGCCGTTCGTTACTGGCTTGATCGTGTCGGAGGTTCCGTATTTGCTGGTTTGTGCGGTGTTGTATTATGTTTGTTGGTACTTTACCGCTGGGCTGCCGACTGGGGCTGGACATGCAGGCAGTGTCTTCTTTGTCGTGGTAAGTCTTCCATGCGTAACGGTCCTTGTTTTGGCACCGCTAACATGTTTCAGGTCATGTATGAAGGTCTGTACACTGGTATTGGCCAGATGATCGCTGCGTATACTCCCAACGCGGTCTTTGCGTCGCTCGTCAACCCGCTGGTCATCACAACTCTCGTCTCGTTCTGTGGTGTCATGATTCCTTACAGTCAGATTGTAGAATTTTGGCGATATTGGTAAGTGACAGACTCCCTCACGACATCCCATCACCACCATCTAACTTTGGTCACAGGATGTACTACATTGATCCCTTCAACTACCTCATGAGCTCGCTCCTCATGTTCACAACATGGGACAAGCCCGTACACTGCAAACCCCACGAACTCGCCGTCTTCGACCCTCCGTCCAACGCTACCTGCGGTGAATATCTCTCCGATTATCAGAACGGTATGGGCGTTGCCACTAACCTCCTCAACCCGGATGCATTCGCCGATTGTCAAGTTTGTCAATATACCTCAGGCTCGGATTACCTCCGAACATTGAACCTCAAGGAAGAATACTACGGTTGGAGAAACGCTGGTATTGTTGTTGCGTTTGTGATTGGTTTCTATGGGCTTGTGTATGTCATGATGAAGCTTCGGACCAAGGCTACTAAAAAGGCCGAGTCTTAAAACGAATGGATTAGAATGGGATGGAAGGATAATATTAACTAAAATGGTTAGAACGGTGTACCCTGATACTTCTCTTCTTTGTCTTTTTGCTTGCCGACCTTTGGTCGCGGTAGTTTTAATTTTAGATTTAGATTGGTTATTAATTTATTGGGTCAATCTTACTGATAATCTCTACGGGTGTGAATTCTTTGATCCTGTAGTTCTTCCAGTTCTGTAACTGAACTGTAATTTGGCGGGCTGTGCATCGGGCGGGCTCAACACCTGTGCTCCATTCACTAAATTATCCGCTAACCCGGCTTCTCACAGTGATGGGGCCCACTGAGCGATGGCGAAATTACAGGCGGAGCATTCTTCTTGATTTCGGCGCCATTTCGCCGAAAGTCTTGACCTCTCACTCGCTACAATTTTCATCGAGATAGCGTCAAGTCTACGAGGAGTGAGCTTCATTCCGCCGAATCCGCAATCCATATCTGAATCATCAGTTTATCCGTATCATGATGGAACTGTTCTATATAACTAACACAAGGACCGGGATCTCTTGCCTCATCCTCACCAACAACGGCTAAGTCTGCAAGATACCTAGCTACCTGTTTCGACTCTCTTGTACTGTCGCAAAGCTCATTCCCTACGCTGAAAGGCCTGTCAATATGCACTATACACCTCGCGAGGTAAATATTCCTCAGACCCTGTGCATCGCTGATACTGACATCTTGTCTGCAGGTTGAGAAGCTTCTCTTTTCCCAAGCGGGTCGTCTTGCACAGAGGCGTCTGGCTCATGGAAAGAAGCTGAACCATCTCGAATCGAGTGTAAGTCGAGACATATCGTGACCCACAATGAATAGGCTAACTCAAGGGTTAGGCTCTCATCGCTACTGTTCTCCAAGAAGTAAGCTCTACTCCCAAATACACAGTTCTTAAGGTACTGACGTAACCAGATCATCCATAACGAAGACTACTCTGTCGCCGATCTCATGAGACTCGGCAGACGGATTTTAGGCCGACGACACGTCCACCCTTCTGTCGTGGGTACGCTCAAGCAGATGCAGATCGAAGGAACCTTTGAGACGGGAACTCATTTGATCACTATTCATAATCCAATCAGCACTGATGATGGTGACTTGAAGAGGGCTCTGTATGGGAGCTTCCTCCCAGCTCCTTCTAATGACTTGTTCGCTGCTATCAACGAAGCAGATTTCCATCCGTTGGCGATGCCAGGTGCGATCCGTCCGGCGAACACTGGAGACATCATCCTCAACGCGGGCCGTGACCGACTCAGGCTCACTGTCACAAACAAGGGTACTCGAGCTGTCCATGTGAGTTATATCATTACTAAATTCGCACTCTGTCGTACTAAGGGGGGTTATCAGATCGGCTCTCACTTTCACTTTATGGAAACGAACCCCGATCTCGACTTCGACCGCCAGAAGGCCTACGGATACCACCTTGATCTCCCGGCGGGCGAGTTTCTGCGCTTTGAACCGAACGAACCGAAGACAGTGACTCTTGTTCAGATTGGAGGTTCTAGGACTATCCAAGGCGGAAGTGGCTACGCCAGAGGTCCTGTGGATCTCACCACCGTTCAGAAGATCTTACATCAACTGCAACTGGCTGGGTATCGACATTCGCCTGAGGGATCGGCGAAACATGAGACTCTTAAGCCTTGCTCGATCGCTAGGGATAAGTATGCCTCTGCATATGGTCCCACGACAGGGGATCTTATCCGACTGGGCTCAACTGACCTCTGGGTCAAAATCGAGAAGGATTATACGTCTTACGGCGATGAGTGCACGCTAGGTTGCGGAAAGACTATTCGAGACGGCATGGGAGCTGGAAGCGGCTGCTCTGACGCGGATTGTCTCGACCTGGCTATCATCAATGCTGTAATCATTGATTGGACTGGTATCTTCAAGGCTGACATCGGTGTCAAGGATGGTGCCATTGTCGGTATTGGAAAGGCCGGCAACCCAGCGACGATGGACGGTGTTTCCGATAATATGGTGATTGGATCGAACACCGACATTATTGACGCTGGCGGTAGGATCGTCACTGCTGGTGGGATCGATACTCACGTTCACAATATTTGTCCACAGCAGGCGTTTGAGGCCATCTCATCCGGTATCACGACGCTCTTTGGTGGCGGTACTGGCCCCAGGTAAGCAAACGATCTAAACACTCTGCATTATCGTACTGATGCCAGTAGCACCTCGTCTACAGCTGTGAACGGTACCGCAAGTAAGAAGTACATCAGGCAAATGATGCAAGCATGCGATCAACTTCCCCTTAACTTCGGCCTCGTCGGAAAAGGCAGTGACTCTGAAAAGGTCGGTCTTGTCGATCAAATCAAGGCTGGCGTTATTGCGCTGAAGCTGCATGAGGACTTTGGCTGTACGCCTTCAACAATCGACAACTGCCTGAAGTAAGTCATCGACCAATGAGTCTACTGCCCCCCCAGAACGATGCTGACTGCTATAGTGTCTGTGAGGAGCAAGACATTCAATGCCATATCCACACAGACGGCCTCAACGAAGCAGGCTTTCTCGAACACACCGCAGCAATCTTCAAAGGGCGTAGCATTCACGTCTACCACGTTGAAGGCGCTGGAGGCGGTCATGCGCCAGACGTGATCAAGCTAGTCGCGTATGCTAACGTACTCCCTAGCAGCACGACGCCCACGATGCCTTTTACAACGAACACGATCGACGAGCATATTGACATGGCCGCCAACTGCCATCGCCTGTCGAAGGATAACCCTGATGATGCCTCGTTTCTCAAGAACCGTATCAGGGAGGAGACAATTTCGGCCGAGGATATTCTCCACGATATCGGGGCGATTAGCATCATGTCTTCAGACTCACAAGCTATGGGTCGATCAGCAGAGGTGCTGACGTGCACTTGGAAAGCAGCTCATAAGAACAAAGTCCAACGCGGACCGTTGGACGAGGATAAAGATACTGGTGCAGATAACTTCCGCGTCAAGCGGTATATCAGCAAGTATACCATCAATCCTGCGATCACCCAAGGAATTAGCCACGCTGTTGGTAGTGTTGAGGCTGGGAAACTGGCGGACCTGGTGATCTAGGACCCAGCTGAGTTTGGAACGAAGCCTTTCCAGGTTTTGAAGAAGGGGTTCATTACATATGCACAGATGGTAAGTTTATTTATCATGATGCTGGTAAGAGTTACTGACATGTTTTGTAGGGTGACCCCAACGGAGCGTAAGATTTTGCCTACTCTCGTAATGGTTAAGTGCTAAATTTTTCACAGTGTCGCAGATGTCGAACCTTTGATCGGCCGACCGATGTATGGAGTAAGTACTGCCTCGCAACCATTCATTGAATGATCTCTGACGTAGTTCCAGGCTCTGCATCTCGAATCGAGCGTCATGTTTGTATCCCAAGCAAGCATCACACAAGGTGGCGACGTTCATTCGTACGGCCTCAAGAAACAGATTGAGGTTGTCAAGAACTGCCGAACGGTAAAGAAGAGTGATCTCAAGTATAACAGCGCGACACCAAAGGTTGAGGTAGACCCTGAGACTCTGGTAAGCTCTATATCTGTGGATGGCGATGGACGAATGTTAGCTAATTATTTCATAGGTTGTTACTTGCGATGGAACGGAACTCAGGTCTGAGCCGGCGAGCTCTCTTCCTCTGACGAGACAATCGTTCTTGTATTAGATAGTTATGAAAGTACGCGTAGCACAGACTTTTCAAGGATTAGGTAATCAGTTCAATATACAATACCATTACAAGCTCCATAGACTGCTACGTCTTGTAGTTAAAAGGTTTCTCTCGTGTTGAAGTAGTAGAGTAAGCGAGCTTCTGTGTTGAGGTTAGTGATCGTGTAAGCCACTAAACCTTTGAGGTGTAGCGGCTCGCTTGGCATAGGCCGTCCAAAACAAGGCACTAACATGCTGCGTCATAAGCAATGTTGACCGTGACTCAGCACTGTCAGCTTGTAAAATTCTCAGTCATGCAATTGAAACCTCTAATTAATACGTTTCTATCAATTCTGTTGGCCGAACTTCAATCTCGAGATGGATAACAGCGAGGTAGATGATAGCGGTGCTCACAATGAACCTGGGACACGCACCTATCGACTCCATAACAGACGTCGGCCATGTGACCAATGTCGAGCCCGCAAAGTTCGGTGTCAAACAGAGGATGGCAAACCGCCGTGTCGACGGTGCGCGCAAACAGAGACTGCATGTACTTTTATAGGACGATCAAGACGGACGAGACGGCAGAATAGGACGCAATCTGTGTCCAGTAGCGGTCATTCACCAACTGTCAACCATGCCTCCCATGATAACACATTTGATCTTGACAATTCGTTCGAGACGGGAGATATGCCAGCTCAACACACTTCCTCCCATGAACCGCCCATCTTCGCAGAAACTACCCCCGTTCTGTCTCACCAGGGCCAAGTCCCGTATCATCAAGCACCTCTCCTTAGCAGTGTCGCCACTACAACGCAATTGCAATTCTCCAAGTCCCTCGACGACACCAGCGGCTCAACATCCGTTCTCTTAGGAGCGTCTTCTGAGTCTGACCCGTGGCTACTCCGCCACTGCCAATTCGATGAGTATGGACTGAGGAGCTTCTATGGTTTGCATTTCCGAAACATTGGTGGAGTTCCTAACAGGCAAAAGATCCCCGTGCACTTCATCGTGAGACAAGACGAGACGAATGTGATGGATGCATCACTAAGAGCCAGGCTGAACGAGCTCATACCTGTATCTTGGGGCTTAAGACTGATCAGACTGTAAGCCAACGCAATAATAACTTTCAATGTCAAGGCTAACAGGTTGAAACAGGTTCTATAAACATGTTTACCCAATAATGCCGATTATATCTTCGACTTACTTTACCCAAGAAATGCTCAGCGATTTATATCCCGCGCCCGGTGTATTTGATCACGTACCCTGCCACTTACTCGGCGCCATGTACGGCCTCGCAATACCCTTTGCTAGAAACGATGATCATCTCTCCATCGTCGACATGAACAACCAACTCCCTGGTGAGGCCGTCTGGAGCCTTGTTCATGAAAATCTGCAGGAAGAAATCCGACATCCTCGACTGTCAGTCTTGCAAGCAGGTCTTTTCTATCTACATGGCATCAGCCAGAACCAGCGACTACCTGCCACTGCACCAGATGCCTTCAAGTGGTCATGGCTGGGCACTCTTGTGGGTATGGCTCAGAATCTCGGCCTGCATCTTGAGACGCGAATGTGCGCCATCCCGACTGAAGAGAAGCAACTACGTGCCCGGCTGTGGTGGGCTCTATATACAGAGGATAAATGGCTGTCGCTACTCATGGGCCGGCCGCCATATATATCCGAGGATGAGTGGGATGTTGCTCAGCTGGAAGAATCAGATTTCAGTATTTCAAGCAGTATTCCCTTTGCGGATGTTGCGCACGCTGAGTTGACAAGACCATTCCGAGATATGGCCCGCCTCTCAATTATCGCAAGTTCGGTACAGGCGTCCTTTTAGTACGTGACTCAATATTGCACTTGCTAACTTTACATATGCTGACTGCTCTTCTAGTTCATTAAAGGCATCTCAAAGGCTCTCCGAGAACCTTTCCCTCTCCATTCAGACAGCACAACCCATATTTGAGCAACTAAGCCTATGGCGTGCTTCAGTCCTGGCCCCAGAGTCCCCAACAATAACAACTAACAATGGCATGCTCAACGACAAGGCATCGTATCCGGCGACGATACTAGTTGCACACGCAACACTAGTTACGTATGTTTGGAGAGCGCTCTTACGACCCATCGTGCCATCGGCTGTGCCACCGCTCATTGTCGATGATCAACAGCTTGCAGAAGCGTCTCTGTTTATGGAACTTCAGCCACACGATATAGAGAACCTTTGCTGGGATCTACCAGATCTGTCGCATCTCGAGTTGCCACTTAGGAGCAATGTTGATGGCATGGGATCGCATGATGCAGTTATCCAGAATCTCCATCAGTCCTCCTTGGCTTGGGCGACAAGTCTCTCAAGTCTCGTCAAAAATCTATCGCCCGCCCGTTTCCATGAGTTTTGGTATTCTTGTGAGTCATTATGTTTTCTCCCCTTTCCCTGCCAATTCGGCCTCTGCTAATAATAGTACAAGGGTCGAATGTGTGCTTCGCGGTAATGTCAAGCTTTGCCCTGGTTGTCTTCATTCAATCGCCCACGCAGGAAGCCGCACTAAGATCGATGGAGATGCTCAGATCTTGGCGCCAAATTGTGAGGGATCAAAGCAAGGTCTCTCCATTGCTACTACTGACATTGGCGCGGATGGATGGGTATTTTGCCGCTGGTCTTTCTGATGTCTTTTCACTACCGGCGCATGTCAAAGCGGCACTCCAACCTTAGCTTCGGCGAACTTGGCTACGTCACTTTTTCGGCGAAAGTTATAACCAGGGACTTTTCGCCGAGCCCCACTACCTTACCCTACGTTTATTTAACACTTGAACTTGATCAAGCTTCTTATACAACCTGAAGTATGTGTTACTATTATTTAAATGCGATTCACCGCTGAGATACCTCGAAACACAGAGAAATGGATCGATACGTAGATCTACAAGCTTCCCGCGTCTCCCAATCATCATCTCGGGCCCAATGCCGCTGTGTTGGCTGTGGTTTCACCGGACCACGAATAACTCAACCTACCGAGAACCAACCTCCTTCGTATTCGGAAGCCATGGGCTATCACTTTCCAAGGAACCCTCAGCATCACAAGGCAAACAAGAAGAAGAGCAAGTTCAAAAACAGTATTATTGCTCGTCTTTTGCTTCTGGCGTAAACATTATTCCGATTCTTTACTAAGCCGGATCCGACACGCTTTCACCGCCTTGAGAAAAGCTAAGACCCTGTTTTGAACCTGTCGTACAGAACCACTGTGCTAAGTAGGATTAAAAACATAAGGACCCTACATTAGGGCCTAAGGCCATAGGGCTTATATACTGTTCAATAGATCTTCACACAACAATAGTTCATTCTCCATCATCAATCATGATTCCCCATACAGAGCCACGACCTGCAGCTTCGATCAACACTACACCCCCAGAAATTCTCCATCGTATATTTGACTTTCTGCTACACGCCAGGGATACAGATGATGCTCGCGTTGATGACATCCGCTCTCTCCGCTTGACATGCCGACATTTCTGCCAATGGGCTTCACCGCTGCTTATCCCCGAAATAAGTGTCTATATGACCGAGACGTCTCTTGAGCGCTTGAAGAATGTTTCGCGTCACCAATTGATCAGATCTGGGGTACGCAGCGTTCACGTCAAGCTCCCATACTACGAACAACGCATGGCAGCCGACCTCACCCATTTCGCCTATTCTCACATCGCAGGCATGAGTCACCATCTTGACCACCTGAAAGATTTGATCCCGGGTGAACTGCACGAGAGGCTATCCTCCAACGTGCCCGATTGGGTCGATTACGAAGTGCTTGAAAAGGGCAAGGACATGATTTCTGCTTGGAACTCAATTTATACCGCAGATCCTGAAGACCCGCAGCGGGACTCGCATGAACACATCGAGTATCGGAAAATCCTAATAGATGCCCATCGTGAATATCAGCTTTTATTTGAAGCGCAACAGCAAATGCGAGAGACCGGGACCTTCCTCTCCACCATTGCATCCGCCATGGCGAATATGCCTCATGCCGATAGGTTAGAAGTCACTGACGGCGAAGATGCTGTTCTCAAGAGAGATGCCTACCTTATCGACCGAGACCACCGCATATCTCTACGAGCAGTCATGTTGAGACCTCATACCTGGTCAGACGCTTCAAATCTCTACCCCGACCCTGATTTCGAATCACCAGTCGAGTTCTTACGCAAGCTTCCAGTTGCGATACACAGAGCAGGAGTAACCTTACGCGAGATGAAACTCCAGTGCTCTTCGCCGTGTAGCTACGCAACTCTCTCCATGTCTCCCTCTGAGCGAGTCTCACTCATCGAATCGCTTCAGAACTTGCAAACGCTCACTCTTGACGCAGTGAAAGGTTCCATGACGGGATGGTTTTTCGACCATCAAGAGGATGCGATGGATATAGTTTCAAACTTCCTCTCAGCACTTCTCCAGCCTTCTGGTCTCAAGAATCTCTCCATTTCTTTTTTTAATTTACGCAGTTTAAATGATCTTCTTGCCGGAGCACATAACAAGTGTTTAAAACGGCTACATTTGGTCGGGGTTAGGTTAAAAGCTGGCAAACTCGGACAATACCTGGCCCGTGTTGAAGGTCCATGTGATGTTGTCTTGGAACACGTGGAAATACTTGGTGGGAGGTGGGCAGACGAAGCTGATGAACTGCGGGGTCTATCAAGAGCCTCGACTACAGTTGTTCAGCCCTTTGGCGACGAGTTTCGTCGCGGGCGGTCTACAAACGTGTGCAATGCTGAGGAGGAGAGGATGCTTAACAATTACCTCCAGAGATCAAGTTCTGTCAATCCTCTCAGGAATAGGAACATCTAGTATGGCACTGTATCTAGATTTATGATTCTCATCACATCTCACCTCATCTCGTATCGATCCACCAATATCACGTAGTCAACTGGGCTTAGCTCTTGTAATTGCACTATGCAACACATGCTCCTTACAAGCAAACCGACTATGGCATTTGGTAACACTGCGACTCGGCAACGTCTGTTTGGGAGTGCATCTGCCCCATACTGATACAGGGCGGTGCGGATCCGAGGCGCGGAACCATAATCTGACGCTAACCTGCCGAAGCCGAGATAAGCGCCGCCCTCCAGTCAGCCCAAGGTTCTCAGGTGCAGGCATGGCTCTGATGGAAATGGACTGGGTGTTTTTCTTGCCTCCTGCATCGTTAGGCATTACATCTTACAAAGTCTGAGGCTGCCCATTACTGTTTCCGACAGACTGTCGTGTAGCATGATAGCCCTTTCATTTATTTATTCCTCGATTATCTGTGCAGCGACAACATAACAAGAGGCAACCCCATTATCCTCATCACTCAATCGCATACCACGCTGAGGCGACAACTCTTACCAACCCAATTCAGACTGAAAACCACCATATACCGGCACCATGGACTTTTTGAATCGCCTACTCGGTAGAAACACCGATCCTAAGTACAAGTATCGCGGCGCCAAAATCCCGAAAGAACCTCTGACGCCGCGCGAGATTGAGGAGATGCACAGAAAGCTGCACCCTGATACGCACGTAGACAATGCAGCGGAACCAAAGCCCGTCTTGGACCCTCGAGACTGGAGTGTGCCCTATACACAATCGCTGGAAGAAAGGTTCTCTGCCATCGACTCGCTCCAAGAGTTGCAATCGGAATCATTACTGTTTAGGAAATTGCCACTAGAGTTACGCATGCAGATCTGGCGCCTTGTCATGAGGAATTACAAGGTGCACCTCACTGTGCATCGTGGCAGACTGAGGCAATCTGCGTTTGAATCAGAGAATTATCAGTGGTTACCCCAGAGAGGACTCTTGAGAGTCCCGCTGGTTTGTCGCGCAGCGTATGTACCCTCCCAACTTCATCATGAAGCAATACTGACTTTGTACCTTAGATACATGGAGTCCATCTCATACCTCTACTCCGATAACACCTTCTGCTTTGGCTTCGGCCAAGCCAGCTCAAAGTCAGCGCTCACATCGCTCGACACCATGCTTCCCAAGCAGCATATTGCTTCCATGCAACACATCGAAGTCGGATGGCATCTCTATGCCGGTGTGAGTCAGTACTACGACAGCCATCCTCAAGCCTGGGACATCACACTAGACGTCCCAGCGCCGGAGACTGAAACGCTATGGAATAATGTCTGTGCCGAGCTCGTCAAACTATCGCATCTGCGGACGCTGCGGATTGTGGTTTGGCTTTCTGGCGATGGAAGAGCGCAGTTTGTAGAGAAGGAGAAAGACATGCTTGTACCCTTGCTTGCGATGGGACATATGGAGCGGTTTGATGTTCATTTGCCCTGGAAGCAGGATCATCTTGAGTTATGGAACGACGCGCCGTTTTCGGTTTCTAGGCGATTCAGGGTCAAGGAGATGTATGGTGTGAGCATACCGTTACTCGATGATGACTTTTACTGGTCGGGTTCGGCCGCCCAACATAGGATATATAGGTAGGCATTCAAATATTTAGAGTAAACAGATTTTATCTCTGCCAGTTCAGTTACTTCTAGAGTCATGAACAACGAAGATAACATGTCAATACTGGGCTATTATCGGAGGCACTGCTCTGAAGTAATAGAAGCCATGGATCTAGGTATCTTCTCCCCCATGGGCTTCCACCTCATGCATATCCTTGCAGAACTGACAGTAGAATTGCCACCTTGTCGCACCGTAAACCCACCCCAGCCCATCAACGTACAACGGATAGAGACCGTCGTGAGACTGTGGCCGAATATCTGAACACATACAGCAAACCCCGTATCCGCTACAAAAGCCTTTTCTCCAGTGTTCACAAAGCACGATCGCTGATCGAAGTATATCGTACGCTTTCTCTGCTTTCTGGCATCCCTCACAATACCCTGCCCACCGCGGGGCATCGCGGTCCCAACCCCTGCCGTCGATGTACCGTGGGTAGCGACCGTCTGGGCGCAGTGGACGCGAGTCCGCGCAGGTACAGCACCGTCTTGGTCTGCGGTATGCGGTGCAGTAACGCTCTTTATAGTGGTCGCAGGGGCGATAAGATGAGTAGAATGTGCATTTTTGTATTTTTAGAGGCCCGCCGTCAGTTTGTTTCTGAAGACGATAGGGCATGCTCGACTGATGCGATGATACGGAAAACTTTAGGATTCTGAGGGGGCTTGTGACGGCGATGAATAGACGTTGTACTTCGGAGGCTGCGGAGGAGATTATTCAGAGGGTCTAGCATTGCACCTACAAGATCACAGACTGCATTTGAAGTTGGAGTCATCTGTTGTCTATGTTTGACAGATCCGCCGGAGTAAGCCCTTGTGACTCATGAGCAAAGGCTATCTGATTAGCATTGATTGGAGTAGCCTTACCAGTGGCTGTGCTCGTCTAGTGAAGGCCTAGCGGCACCTAACGCAGAGCGATATGATATGTCAGACGGGTAGTGGAAGCAATTCCGCTCTTATGCCCAACTTCCATATTCTGAGCTACGGTCCTCTCTGCCCGAGATCGTTCATTCTTCACCTCTGATTTTCAAAATACGTCTCAGTCATTCTACCACTCACAAAATGATGCAGCTTCCACAACATCCAAGCCATGTACAGGACACCTGGTGGCAAAGCTATGAAAGAAGAATCGACGACAAATTTGAGTTCTACTCCATGCCATTGACCTTTTTGTTATGCTGCTGTGGTTGCGGGATACCTTGTCAAGATGTTTGGAACTATTTGCGCCAGCTTCCACAGAATATCGTGCATGGCATTCGTCGCAAGGCCAAGTCTAGTAAGCACCGCAAATACCATCGAGACTTGGTAGCTGAACTCAATATACCCATTCCAAGGCCGACGGGGGTCCAATCAAGAGAATACGAGCAGCTTCAATCGTGTTTATTCAGACTACCACTGCAAATCCGTCTGCGCATTTGGGAGTACTGCATTGGTCAGAGGTTTATCTATGCGCCAATCAACAACCGCACCCGTCACCATTTAGTGGCACGCGTTTCTTCTTATCCAGAGTCTTGGCCCTCAAATATACGCACAAGTCCTCGACCAGACCTTGCTGATACTTTGGCTTCCGCTTGGCGACCTCTAGACATGATCTTACTACCTGATATACCGGCAGATCCGGAGTTGATAGAACCGAAGCAATCAGTGGCGTTTGCTAGCGTTGGAGCCTTTTTTACGGAGGAACAGGCAACTAGTTCAAGCAGAAAATGGAAAAGCTCAGAGCTCCTCTTGAGCTGCAAGGCTATTCACGCCGAGGCCGCCCATGTACTGGTTTCGCACAACGCATTTTCGTTTACATACCTACCACATTTATCTGCGTTCAGATTACATCAAGGTCAACGTTGGCACTACTTGCGCTTTCTGCACCTAGATCTCATCCTCGGCCCATCCGTCAACATTCCAGGCGTTGTCGATCGGCCTGCTTGGAGAGCGCTATGGACCATGATCTCGAGAGAACTCTTGTCTGAGGCCGCTAGTCTGCAGGTACTAGACGTCGACATTCATGTCCCCATGAATCATACTGTTGAACGCTGGCTTACCCATCGTGGCGAAGGCTGGCCAGCTCGCGATCGATTCTTTCAGAGCCTTGCGACTTGGGCGGATGATTTGATGGTGCTTCGGGATATTCGACATGCCCGATTTGAAGTGAATGCTGAGCGACTTGCCGAATTTCGTGATTACGCCTCTTGGTCATATGCTTCAAGTGTCTTGAAATTTCGTGAACGAGTGGCTCATGAACAGGAAAGGATGATTGAGGCACCTGATTCACCTCTCTGATTTTGACGATTTGTCGCGTCTTACTCCCTTCACCGGGATTGATACTGCAATTATTTCCTGCTAAAAGAACTATGATCACAACTAGCATAGTTTCTGCAGTCGGGCATAAGTAATGAATCCAGTATGTTCTAAATTTGAACTCTTATAAGCATGTGATCGAGCGACAGAGTGAGTGGTAGATGCAAGCGATTGCTGGGAGCAGACGAAATAAGCTAGCTTACAGGGCTAGATCGAGAAATTTAGTTCATTCAGGAGATCGATTTAGATCCGCCTCAACCAATAGAAGCACTGCATTTAGTTCCATGAATTAAATTGCAATCAATAGTTCGCAATAGCTGCTAAAGCTAATGCTTGGCAGCCCCCTTCTTTTATAGTTATCTACTTTCCAAAATCCTCCCTATGGAACTCGGGGACTTTCTCTTCCCCATACTGATTATTTGGGGCAGCATGTACTTTTCCAATGTATCTGCAGCCCTTCTTGGCTTGGCCATTGGCATCCAAGATGTAGCTGCTGGTCCTTGCAAGCCTGAGTCGAGCCAGACACTAACTGAAAGCTCTTTGGGTGCAACAGGCTCTGTATTTGATGCTGGCTCAACGGTTCCTTCGATTGTGTCCGCAACCGAGACTACCCAGACGCGTCCCGAGAATGAAATTTCTTCAACGGTCTCCCTGGGCTCCTCTCCCGTTGAAGTCACTTCTGCCACGGCATCCAACACTGAAAGTGTCTCGACAGCAACAGAGTTCTTGGAATCTAGCACGGCTCTGCCGTCAACCGCCAGGGAGACAACAGACCCTTCGATAACAATAGGAGTCTCAGAGTCCAGCACCACCCTCCCATCAACGATCGAGGGAACAGCGAGCTCCGCAACAACAGAAGCTTCAGAATCCATCACCGACTTCTCGTCAACGAACGAAGCAACGAGTGAAGTATTAACAAGCTTCGCCACGTCATTAGAAACTTCACAAGCCAGCACTATACTTCCATCAACAACCGAAGAAGCACCAAGCACCTCTACAGCACCAGCCAACGAACAACCTCAAATCTTCACCGGCGGCTCCGCAACATGGGTTTACCAAGACGGCATCATGGGCGACTGCGGATCGGTCAGCCGCGACACCGACTTCGTCGTCGCTCTAGATTACCGAAGGTATGATCGGAGCAAGTGCGGTCAAAAGATTCGCGTCACAGCGACTTCTGGTCGACGCATCGGGTTATCTATCGATGTTACCATTGTTGACGTTTGTTATGTCTGTGTGAACGAAAACTCGATGGATCTGTCTACGGCTGCGTTCAACGCTTTTGGCCCGCTGGATGATGCGAGGGTTAATGTGAAATGGCAGTATTTGCCGTGATCTCGGGATTGAACGCAAATAGGAGGAGTAGAGGATGAATGAGGCGAGGATATAAAGGGAAATAAACTAATACATAATATAAGCTCATTTCCTCTGTGGAGGCATTAAGCACTAATGCAGATACACCCCTTGAGAAGTTACAGCCTAGTCACCCATAAGTTAGATACTTTCTCGCGTCTCTAGACTTGGCTCTCATGATTGTCCACATCCGGGCCATCGAAGTATAGCGATTTCTCAACACTTATCACCGGTTTTACAGGTGTCATCCACCTCTGCTTTCCACTTTCCCAACGGCATTCATGTCATTATCTCTCAAGACGGCATACACAACCTCCAGTACTGACATCTTGCCAATGAGCTCGCTGGACTGGTCCTCAGTCAAAACCGCCCTAGCTTGCAGCGTGACTACTAGTTACGAGACGATACAAATATCAGGACACAGCACTAGGCTCGCATCAACAACCAACAGCGCTCCAGCAAGAGATTCAGCTTCTGCTGGTGACGATCCTCAGCAGCCGATAGGACTTGCATGCTAGTTCGCTACAAGACGTGCTTACTGGGTAATTAGTTGGGATGGATTTTATGGAGAACCTGTGGTGATGGAGAGGACGGGTGCTCTATGGAAATTATCATCGAAGGGAATGCATTCACAGCGTGCGTTGGGCCTACATAGGACTAGAGCAGGCAACCCAAATAAAGTCAGCAAAGAAGTGGGAATAGTGGCTCGGAACTCGGCAAAGCGTCATAATCAAGACGTCACTAATCCACTTTGGCCCGAAGGACCCAAAGCTCACTTCATCATATGCCCAAAAACATAGATCTTTCATCAGACTCATGACTTGTCGAAGCTCCCTATCAATTGTATGCCCTCAACATGACAGGTACACTCAAGCCATATCGCATTCCTCAACTCGAAGGCGGACATCGTCCAGGCTTGGATGCAATCTTCAACTCTCACAGCCAAGAGAACATCCTCTCCGTCCTCAAAGAATGGAATTCTCGGCGTATTCTTCTAGTCCATAGCAAAGCTCTCGCCAAAAACACCTCAGTCATCTCCGATCTAAAAGAAGCTCTTGGCGACCGCCTCACCACGGTCAAGGAAGGCGTCGGCTCTCACTCCCCATACTCCGATGTCATCGACATTGCCCACCGCATCACTGAGCACAAGATAGACTGTGTCATCAGCGTCGGCAGCGGCTCCTACTCTGATGCTTGTAAAGTCGCACGTCTAATATCCGCTACTCTACCCACTGGCTTCGGTGAGAAAGACATGGAAGATCTGCTGGATCAAGAGAAGGGCGTTGCGCCGCAGGATAGAATGAAAAAAGCAGAGGGCGTGAAGCTCATTCTTGTTCCTACGAGCTTATCAGCGGGAGAATGGAACCATACCGCCAGTTGCACCAACAGCGCTGGGAAAAAGCAGCATTTCTCGCTTCAGGATGGTGGTGCGCCGGATTTAATCCTTATGGATCCATGGGTCGCGAGAACGTCGCCTGAGAAATTGTGGTTAAGCTCTGGGATACGAGCTGTTGATCATTGCGTTGAGACGCTATGCAACCCCGAATGCAAAAAGTATCCTGATGTGCAAGAATGGTGCGAAAAAGCACTGCGAGACTTGGCCAAAGGGTTGGTAGAGTACAAAGAAGGATTGGGCAGGGGAAAAGAAGGTGAAGAAGAACTTGTCCACGGCGTGAGCAAGTGTCAAGCTGGAAGTCGCATGGCGCTCATGGGCTTTATCATTTACAGAGTGAATATGGGCGCCAGTCATGCAATTGGCCATCAACTGGGTAGTGTTGGGAAGGTCATGCATGGTATTACGAGCTGTATTATGCTTCCGCCTGTGCTGCGATACACCAAAGCGCGAAACCCCGAGGCGCAAGCGGAGATCGTGAAGATCTTTAATGAGACGTTGGGATGGGAGGAGACTGAGGCGGGTGATTGCGTTGTACGGCTTGTCAAGGTTACAGGGCTGCCAAGTACACTAAAAGAGGTTGGGGTTACAAGCGACGAACAGATTGAGCAGATCATCGACAAGACCATGACGGATGTAATGTTCTCGTTTGGAAAGGTTCTAACGAGGGAAGAAGTATCTGAGATTGTGCACTCCACTAAATAGACCTTACGCCGATGCTATGAACAAAATAAAGGAAAAGAAAGTACAATACGAAGCGGGTATCCTGACAATCTGGGGGTATCACTAAAAACATTACTACATCATAGGCATTCCATTCCAGTCCAAAGGCCAGCCCAAAAGAAGCCTCTGCATCCAAGGCCAATACTCCATCTAAACCCAATTCTGCAGAACTTGCAGCGAATAAATGATCTTGAAAACACCAATCGAAGTCGCCGTATCGCCAATCCCGAAGAACCTCGCGTCGCTTTCGCCTTCTTTCCAGATACTCAGAAACCAATTATGCTTGTAGACGATGATGCCCGGGAGGAACCAGGAAGCTCATACACCGAAGGATTCGCGCCCTGCCAACCATAGCGAAAAACCTCGGCTATCCCTCTCAATCGCACCAAGTCCTTGAGAAAAGCCCAGTGTGCGGCGAGGGCGGTTCGTACGCGCTGAAGCTCGAGGTTTGTGTTGTACGGTAGATTGTGTATGTGGAAGGCTATCAGTCGCTGGGATTGTAGAGATGCTACGGCGATGTGGTTGAAGATCTTGCTGTGGAGTTTCTTCTGAACGTGCTTGATGAGCTCGGGGATGGCCGGGTCCTTGTCACGGGCTGGTTCTACGTAGACGCAGAAATCGGGAGGTTGAGGGGCACCGAGATTTGGATGGTACTGGCGAATGATTTCACCACCCGCGCTGAGCACACATCATTAGTATCGGGCTTGCAATTGACAAGGCTGAAGATGGTTCCTCACCTGGATCTGAAGTCGATGAGCTGAGGTCCAAAGCCATTCTCCTCCCTCAAAGAAACCTCAAGAACCCTGTGAACAACCTCCATATTCCACTCCGACAGCGGTGCGTTAAATTGAGCACATAGAGCTGCCTGATGCATAATCTTGCCGGCCTGAGTAAGACCAGGCACCCTACCAAAAGCACGTCGCTGAGAAGAGAAAATATCACTAGAACTCCCACATCGGATCCAAGTCCAGTCTTTGTAACAAGACATCTTCCTCGCGAGGTCGAGGATGGGTTGGAATTCGTCGGGGAGGATACCGCGACCGGCGTATATGTCTTTGATTCGATTGAGGAGGGTCGTTAACGTTGTCTGTGGGGTTTCAATGACGGGCTCAACTCTTGTATCCCGTGGAAATTGCGCAGGAGGCATAGGTTCGAGATCGGGCTCGGTTTTGATTTGTCGTGGCCATGATACAGGTTCAGTGTCTGGTTCGACCTTGACTTCCTCCGACCGGAGTGGACGTGCCGAATTGGAGGATCCCAAACCTGTCGCAGAGGTTACGCGAGATGGTGTTGTTACAGGTTGCGAAACCAGCTCAACTCTTCTACTAATGAGCCGTCGTTCAACCTTCCCTGTACTGTAGCTGATAAAGTTGCAGTATTGCTGCTGCAACTCGGAGGACACTTGGTGGTTGGCGGTCGCTCGTTTCTTGAGCGCCTGAAGAGTACCTCTGTCCATTTCGTCCAACATCATGTCGATTTTAGCCTGATTTTGGATGCATTTCTTCTTGAGACTGTATAGCGGATCGTTGGGTGGCAGCTTGGCGTTTTGTCTGGTCTCGCGAGGTGGTGAATCGACTCGACGGCGTTTCATGGGATTAGGCGGGACATCGGGGTACGGTTCGGGAGTAGGCGACGGGTCTTCGGTGGACTGTTGGATGTTGCTGAGCCAGATCTGGACTCTCTGATCGAGAGACATTTTTGGCGATACGATACAAGCGCCAACGGTGTTGTGTCGCTCTCAATTGCTGTCGATGTTCCAGTTAAGATTGTGCTTCTGGCTTGATCTGACCAGGCAACCCAACCCCCCCGGGTCAGCAAAATTCCGCCCGCCACTTCACGGCATCACCGTTATTGGCCTGATTGAACATGGTGGTCTGAGCATCGATTGCCGAGGATGCAAAGATGACAAGAGCCGAATTATGTATGATAAAGAGCAGTATATTATCGCAGTGTTATTATTATCTTAATCCCAATGATTTCTTTATGTCTTGCTAGGATTGATCAGGGTCAAGGCCGCGCAATAGGGTATCGCATGTCACTGCGTGAAACGCCCCAGTTGGTGTACCCCACTGAGGGTCAGCAGTGTCTCACTCAACTCACAGGGCCTGGCTGGCCCTGGCAGGGCATGAAGCGTTACTGAGCAGCTGAGGCACAGGGTGGTGGTGTACACTCTTGATCAACCCCTCCGTCTCTAAGATGGCATCGCTGGACTTCAATGCCTATAGGGATTATGAGTAGCCGCCTCATCAAACACATTCTGCTTACGCACCACTTTATGCAATCCATAGACCAGATAAAGCAGTTCGTCAGCATTTAAAACCAAGATCAGTGGCATTCGCAATTCCATCAATCAAGACACTCCGTCTTCCCCCCAAACCACGTCATGAAGCTATTTAGCCGGAGCAAGATGGTGTAAGCTTAAACGCGTCCGTCAGCAATAAGTGCATCTCGACATTGCAGATCCCTCAGTTCATAATGAATATAAAATCTTCATCGCCGTGTCTTCCAACTGCATTTTTGGTCACGCAGGTCTTACGAATTGGAGCTTTTATCGTCTTGCAGTACATGGCCATGGCTTCTGAAGTACTGACTCAACGCCCGCTGACCAGCCCTGAGGCTGAAGTGAATGAGAATACTGCTACTCAATCCAGGCCGACCTCCGCTTTGGAGATTGAAGAGCCGCGCGAGGATGAGGAGAACATAGTCTATCCCACTGGACCGAAGCTATGGTCGACCATGGCTTCAATGGCAATCGCATGCTTTCTCAGTGGACTTGTAAATTGCCCGATATCCCTACCAACAACGGCCCATTGACGACTTTGACAGGACCTCACTATTGTTGCTGTCGCTGTCCCTAGCATCACAGATGAGTTTCAGACCATCGCAGACATCGGATGGTACTCAGCTGCATAGTAAGCCCTACATCCTTCCCTCTCCAACATCTCAGCTCTAACAGTACTCTAGCGGCATGACCCTCAGCGCCTTCGTCTTCTTGTTGGTCTCCCAATCCCTCACCGCCACACCACTAACATCCACAGCTTCGGCCAAATCTACACCCTCTTCTCCATCAAAGCCGTCTTCCTAATCGGCATCGCCACATTCGAAGTCGGCTCTCTAATCTGCATCCTCGCACCATCCTCCGCAATCTTCATCCTCGGCCGTGCAGTCAGCGGTTTAGGCCGCGGTGCCATCAACGGCGGCTTGTTCAAACTCCTCCGCCAATGCTTTCCACTGTCCAAACAAGCTATTACCAATAGTTTCTTTGGCTCGATCCAGAGCGTTGGCCTCATCACTGCGCCTACGATTGGCGGTGCTTTAATAGATGCCTTTTCGTGGAGGGCTTGTTTTGGTGTTAACTTGCCGTTGGGCGTTGTGTGTCTTGTCTTGACGGCTTATGGAGTTCATGAACAGCCCCCACGACATGATGCGCCTGTTCATACTCTGAAGGAGAAGGTGAAAAAAGTTGACTTCTTTGGCACGCTGCTGGCTGTACCGGCTATCACCTTTCTTCTCATGGCATTGCAATGGGGAGGCACTAAGTTTGGCTGGGGAACTTGGCAGATTATTGTTCCTCTCGTTGGTTGCGCTCTGCTGTTCGTGGCGTTTGGATACTTGCAGTATCAACAAGGTGATAATGCGCTATTGCCGCCCAGGATCTTGAAGCAGAGGAGTATCATCGCAGGAATGTGGTACGGTGCGTGCTGCGAGGGAGTTTTGGCTGTGACTGAGTACTACATGTCTATATACTTCCAAGGCGTACGTGGATATTCACCTACAAAGGCAGGTCTGCTGGCTCTTCCAATGGTCGGAGGCCTGGCTATCGCGTTCATCATCTCTGGTGTTGGAACTACATGGATTGGATACTATTACCGTAAGTCCCCTCCGAGCTCTTCCAAACAGTACTGATAGCCCCAGCTTTCATGTTGGCCACAAGCGTTCTCACACCCATTGCCTCTGGCCTTCTCACAACTCTCGATCTCGAAGAACAAATCGCCAAAGCCGTTGTCCTCCTCACCTTTCTCGGCTTAGCAGTCGGTCTCGGTCTTCAAGGTCCACAAGTAGCCTTGCAAGCTGTTCTCCCTATTGACGACGTATCTCTTGGAGGCGCGGTCATCACTTTCGGGTCGGGAATGGGCTCTGCCTTGTGGATCTGTGCCGCTGCAACATTATTCCAAGACCGCTTATCAAAGGAGCTCCAAGATACTGCCCCTGGGACAAACACTACGCATCTTCAAGAAGCGGGTCTGTCCAAGTTGAGAGAGTCAATTGGACCTGATAGGCTGAAGGGCGTTTTGTCTGGCTACGAGAACGCGGTGGTCCAGACGCTGTATATCCCCTTGGCATTAGCGCTTCTGAGCATGGTTGGCGCAGTAACCATGGAAAGAAAATCAATCAAGAAAAAGCGCTCTTGAGCAAGGGATGAAAGGGTGGGGTCTCTTCCGGGTATTTAAGTAAAGCAGGGTTATTCCCATGGTTCACCTTTGCATTCTCCATTAGTTATTGTTTTGTCTTGCATTGGTACGTCATAGTTCCATATCTAAACCCGCTAGGATGACGAAGCGGCTGAGACTTTCTCGCCTAATTACCATTTGCGGAAAGGCTTCCGTAGACCCTTAACCTGACTTGTTTATGACATCATAGTTGACTGTGAACCCCTTAATTTGGTCACTTACGATTTCCTCTTGATATACTTGTCCTGTTGGCACGTTCGAAGAATACCAGGCGCAATTGAGGAAACCAACGATTTAGTGACGCGTCAACACGCTCTCATTCATGGCTTTGCCATACAGACCCATTAGGGCCGCGCCTGCGAAGATATCTGCAGGTCTTCCCCCCACCACTGTCGTCGAGCGGGCCATATCGAAGCGATCGGGAATCATCAAATCGGCGTGCTGGGAATGTCGGAAGAGAAAGGCAAAGGTGCAGTTGCTCACGCCTCGCTGGGAACCACGCTGGCTAATCCGCTATAGTGCAACGGACAAAAGCCGCTTTGCGTCAACTGCTCGAAACACGACCGACAATGCGTATACGACTCCGATATAAGAGAATCGCAGGTCAAGGGTTTACAACAGGCGAATATAAAGCTGGAAGAAGAGCTGGAAGCTGCGAAGCTTTTGTTGAGGCAAATGGCCAACGGCTCTGCTCACTTGAGAGGTGTCGTGTCGGAGTTGCTGGAGGAAGATAAACAACCATCAGAGATAGCAGAGTTGTTGAAGAACAATGAAAGCACGGATGACAAGATGGACGAGGCGGATAGCAGTCGGCTTTCGAGCACATTGAGCGATCGAATACTACGCGATGTTGCCAATGAGACCTCGCATTCCTTTCCCGTGGACAACTTCGAGGCTTTGAGTGCAAGCAACTCGAGCATGAAGCAAGAGGAATCTTCGCCAGATAGTGAGTCATGCATTGTCATGGAGTCAACAGCAAGAAATCGTTACACAGAAAACCCCTCCACGATCTCTACAGACAATTCCACATCTCCCGAGATGTTCATCGATTACACCCAACCAAACACTCCAGTAAGAATCAAGTTGCTGAAAAGGCGTCCTCCTGTTAGATACTTACAAACTTTCACAGTCATTTGTGGACAGCGCCAAGAGCATTCCATTTTGTCCTTCACAACTCCCATACTCGCAGTCACCAAGTATCTCGACGAATAATCCTCAACTTGACGAGTTACCTACTTTAAACTACCAACACGGCAACGAAAGAATATTCCCCCATCAGACAGAACACACAAGTCTATTTTTCCAGCCGCTGTTTAACCATGATGATTATTACCTCTCAACCTCGATAACTACGCATGTACCGCAACAAACCCAAGATATAGATTACGCGACCTCGAGTGTTGCCAACGAACATCCAGAGCGTACACATGCCAATTTCACAACCAAACTGGGTATTCCAGAAGAGGAGAAGCTTCAAGACGCAGCATTCAGAATGTGCCCGAATTACGACAATAATTTTGGAAACCTTGCGCTTTCGAATAGTATCAGAGCCAACGGATATCCTCGCCATATACAAGATGCGCAAGTACGCAATATCTTTGTACCGAGCTGGGCTGCTACAACACTCAACACTGAGCAGGACCCGGGGGACATGAGCAATGCATTCGGCGACATATATCAGACGACCACGAGCCTTCTCAAGAAAGGCGAGCTTATCGATCGCGTGATTGGACGCCATCCAAACGTCGCAGCGTTGTACGATCAGGATCAATTTGATAGATCGTGTTTGTTGTCGCAATGGGCTGCTCGCATGGTTCATAGTGTCAGATGCCAGGGTAACTAACCATGCCCTGCAAATGACTGTGGTTGGAACTGATCGTCATTTAGGATATGACTTTACCTGCTTTGCATCCATGAATATCTTTTGGTACATGATGCGATGGATGATCGACCCGTCGCCAGAAACATACGCTGCGATGCCGGAATGGATCAGACCAACGTGAGACTCCCCAATCCCTTCAAATACGACATTTGCTGACAGAAGCAGTACAAATCAGCTGTTCACGCCTCACATAACTATGGCAGACTTTGTCCTCTGGCCGTCGTTCCGCGATCTCGTGGTGCAGTTCCCGCAGCTTCAAGAGCGCATGACGTGGTTGGCTGATATGTCGATGAATATCCGGTGTGAGTGGCCGTATGCATTGGAAGATGCGTTGAAAACGGATCCAGTTGATGGAACTGTTGATCTTGTGGATTTGGCCAAGGTATGTTTTTTTCTCGGGGCTGGATTAAATGTGCTGACTGTTACAGGAGCATATTTGGAACCTGGGATATTGGTCTGTAGGGCCTTCATTTAGGAACTTCGTCACAAACGCAGATACATATCTTCAGATTAGAAATAGGTAATGAGAATATTGCTGGCTCAAGCAATGATTAGCGATGTGAAATAGCGAGATTGTTGTGCGTCTCGATTGGTACCCTACACCACTGAATGCACTGAAGATAAAGCTTGTGGCCTATATATACTGTACTTTCAGCGAAGTTCCCATCGAATCCTCTCACTACAGCAGGTTAAGCCTGTTTCGTCTTCCGTAGTATAGTGGTCAGTATGCAAGCTTGTCACGCTTGAGACCCGGGTTCAATTCCCGGCGGGAGAGTCGCCACCTGTAATACACAGGCAATTCAATTTTTCTTTTTTTTTTGTTGGGATATTTCAATAGTGTGCAAGTCACCTTATTGCGTGCTAGTCATTTCTCACTTTTGTATCAATGATTAATCTACGTGGCACAAAATCGCAAGTTGCCCTCTATAACCCATGTTCACTGTCTCTGTGGTGGCCGCTAAGTGTATAGCATAGTGGTGCCTATGTGTCACTATGACGAATGTCACGTCGCACAGTGCTTCTTGAGATTTGTCGAACACCATCTTGCCTGCGCCAAGGCAACCTCATTAAAGCATCTAACAAAATGCAGATCGCCCAGATTCCTAGTAACAGTCTGGCTCGTGGACAAGCCTCTATGCCAATTTGTGGCGTGAGCTTTGGCACAAATCAGCCTCCTGATGCAATCCGACGGCTTATCCGCCGATGGCTCACTGACAAAGAGGCCGATAACATCTTGTCAAGATTCCAGGAAGCCTGTATTCCCAATCGTCAGGTATTCTGGAGCGGCATGCTTCGTGAACAGGCCCAGCAATGGGCCGATGCTCATGAATTACAAACATTGACAACTGCACTCGGTCCACTGTTGTATCGTGGTGATCCGAGTCCTCAGACACAGGCCCCTGAAAGATACATCCATGGTGCCTCTATTATCTTCGCATGGTTTGTCTCTCAAGGTGACTTGGTTACTGTACTTTCGCACCCTCCGCCTCTCTTCTTTCACCCTTCGGGACAAACCTTCTATCAACTGTACGAAGAGCCTATCATCAAGGGTAAGATGGGGAACAGACCTGTGGGGAGGATTCACACAGCTCACCCGGCCGTCGAGATAGCTAGCGACTTTATCTATCAGCTATGGCCATGCGATATCTCGTGGTTTTGGATAAAGACGTTCGGAATTCCTGATATTGAATTCCAGTGGCGCAAAACCAAGATACTTAAGCACAGTATACAGGTAAACGCTCATAGAGTACCAAGCAGAAAGGAGAGGCTCCACTACTTCATGCTGACTATTCAACAGCCAGGACCAAACTTGAGCTCAGTATCATTATTGGCATCAAAAAGACCAGAAACTAAGGGCCCTGCCAACAAGTCAGTGGCTGATACAAAGAACAAGATAACGAAAGGCGGACAACAAAAGACACAGGAAAACAAGAAGAAAGTGTCCAGTACGGTAGTTGACCAAGGGAAGAACCCAACTACTAAGAAATCACTAAAATCTGGCACTTCTAGCAATAAACAGAAATTGGTCAAAACAGTTGTGGTAAGTAAGAAGCAAAACGCAGAGAGCAGCATGAAAAAGAAGGCAAAGAAGAAGAAAAAGAAAAAGAAAAAGAAGCAGGAGCAGGAGCAGAAAGTGGCTGTAGTGGAAAAGGCTCAAGCTCAACTTAACGCAAAGCAGAGCCAGAAGAAACCTGCGACAGCGGCGAAAACCAAGGTTAGTAAAACAGGAGCAAAGGCCAAGCCGACGATCAAAGTCTGTGATGAAAAACGGCAAGTGAATAGATTGTAACACGGTCTGCACGCCTATGACTTGGGGCTTGAAGGGTAGTAGTTGAGCCTGTCCATGATATATAAGCAAGTGTATGTTATTCTACATGCTTTTATATGGTCGATATATCAGTAACTAATATCAAGAATGAGACATCTCTATGACTGATACCTGCTCAAACTCTTTTGTGACCCTGATTATCTGCCTCGTGCTTTCGTCATCCCTATCGCTCTCTCGGTCTTCTCCCGCCGCAACAGTTGCTCTGACATCCCCGTCATAAATCGGATGATGCTTCCCACGAACTTGGCCAATGGTAACGAGATTGATATCGTCCGTCCCTCTGGCGTATGAACTGTCGTCTTTCCGGAGCGCTTTGAAGAGCTTTCGAAGCATGGGCATTGATCCGGCGATGATGCCAAGACTGCACTCCACGACTGTCCAGAGGATGATGTTGCCGATGCCGTCTATACAAGTCAGTGAAAAGTATAACTCGTATGCGCAAGAACTTACGGAGTTGATTAGAAGGCTGAGAATATGCAGGGGAGTATGGAAGTCGAACAATGGTTGCCACTGATGCCCTACGATGTGTTAGTGAGAATCGCCATGCATTGGCTCGAGACCTACAATGCGCCAATGCCCATAACCACGTTCGCCATAATCTTCAACGTCCTATGCATCTGAACATTCCACAGAATGATCATTGGTAATATGGCGACGGACCAATCGACCACGATATTAATCCCCGACACAACGTATGTCAGTACTGACAGTATACCCTGATCCATACATGTTCCTGTGCTTGGATCCCATGATGCGCTCAGAGGTCTGCACCTAACTAGGCCGATAATTCCTGCTACCAGTGTGATAAGAACTGTTAAAGCTATCAAGCCCCAGAGAAACATCTTTATTCTCTTATTATCTGTGACACGCAGGAGCTGAGCGCAGATGGATATCTTGATGAATAAAGAGTTGCTGATATAGAAGATCTGCCAAAACGTTACGGCCTAAAACAGGGTCAGAAGTGGCACTACGAATGCCTGAAAAACGTACCTTAAAACCCTCCACCACCATAGCCGTGTTGAGCTTGGAGTCTGGTGTCCCAATACCGGTAAAGCTGCCCCAAATGACAACCCCATTGTGAACCAAGTTGAGAGTCGCTCCAATGCACATGAGCCAATCCTCAAGCCCGAAGCAGTGATGCGTCACTCTAACCCAGATTCTCAAGCCGACAACGACGATAATCATGGGCGTGAATATGATCGTGACAGCGAGAAGAGCTGCAGCAAGACCAGTTGGTTTGACTGCGTGCCATGCTTCTGAGGCCTCTGCCATAACAGGCAGGTGTGATGCCGCGAAAATCAGTGTAGGATAATCCAGACAGAGAGTCTTGAATATCGAGTAAGATGGGATACAAGAGTACTTAGCCAGATGGCTCATGTCCACGAGTAATTACCGTGGTCGGTTGGATGCCCAACCCTGTAGATGTGTCGAGCTTTAGCCAAAATGCTGATAGTTATGCACCGGAAGACCAGGATCAGCTTCCGATGTCAGGAATTAAAGTTTACTAGCTTATAGAACCAACAGAAGACGAATGAGAGAAGAGGCAACAAGACAACAGTAAGTCAAATCTAGTTATGAATCCGCCATGACGCTTTCGTTTATGCATCTGGAAGGACCATACACTTGTAGAAACTACTAAAGGATCCTTTATTAAAACGCATTCAACGTCAAAGTCAGTCTTACCATCCCCAGACTGAACAGATCTAGGACCCTTACAGGGCACGAATTCTTGGCCCCTGCATCGGGGTTAGCTGTTTCCCGGAACCAACACGAGGGAGTATCCGAAGTGGGCTAATGTTATCTGGGCGGGTTTGTGCACGAATCATAGAGCATTTCGTAACAGGGAATTTAGACGAAGTCAGGGGAGTGCATGAGAGACTGCGTGTGGCATGATGATATGATCTTGCTGGCAGGTCAGACACAGCCAATTAGTCGGCCTTTCGTGAGCGCTAAGAAGTTGATTTAGGAGAAATAGTGGGAGTGCGATTTATCAGGCAACGTACTCTGCCTCCAAATCTCGATGAAATAGTCCTGGAGCCCGCTTAAGATCGATTTCAAGCAAGGGCCCGACCGAGTGTGATGGATGGAGTTTCAAACATGCAGCTTTAAAATGCCAGGGTCCAATGGTCCACGAGCTGAACTCAAGGGTAATGAGGGGTTTAACAAGGATAGAAATAAAGCACGGCCCTCAATAACAAGGAGCGTTCTTTGCTTTGCCCCTCGCTTGTTACCTGTTTTCGCCTTACATTGAGCTGATCAATATGTCCGCCTACGACGTCAAGGGCAGGAATGCCATTGTTACTGGCGCAGGCTCTGGTATGCCGTATCTTTTCATTTCCTGCATACAAATGGACAATTGACTTCGAGCAATAGGTATCTGCCTTGCCTTCGCCCAACAGCTCCTTGAAAATGGTTGCTCCGTTGTGATGGCTGATCTCAAACTCCGCCCTGAAGCAGAGGAGCTCATCAACAAATGGGCGACCACTGAGGGCGGCAAGCCCACTGTCCACTTTCACAAGACTGATGTCAGCGATTGGGCCCAACTCTCATCTTTATGGAACGCAGCGCTTGAGAAGCTTGGCCAAATCGACATCGTCTGCAATGGCGCTGGCATCTACGAGCCCCCATCAAGCACCTTCTGGAATCCTCCCGGAATCTCTTCTTTATCTGAAGATAAGGCCGACGGCAATCCGGGTGTGTACAAGACCTTTGCTGTGAATGCACTGGGTCCTATCAGGCTGGCACAGATTGCTATGGACTACTGGCTTCAGAACCGTAACGTGCAAGGTAACCTACTCTGGGTAGCTAGTTGTGGAGGATACCTGCACTCGCTACAGACGCCGCTCTACTTCGCTAGCAAAGCAGCCATCGTTAGTTTCGTCAAATCGCTGTCGACGGTCCGCAAGCGATTCGGCATTCGGAATGCAGCCGTGTGCCCAGGCGCCGTGCACGTAAGTAGCCTCACCAACAAATCTCTCTGTAAAGCTTTCACTCATCATTTTTTACAGACGCCTATCTTTCACCCCGAGTACTGCCGTGACAGAATGCCACCATCTACCCTAGGACTCACCGCCGAGCAATGCGCCAACGTCATGTTCCAGGTCCTCACTGAAGAGAAATACGGCGATGGGAACATCGTCGAGACGATGCTTATCGGGAACAGAGAGAGTAACTCGGTCAATGTGCGGGAAGTCCCTATGGAAGCGCTATATCCCACTGTCGTCGCTGAGGGATCGCATGATGGTCTTTATGAGGAGGAAGAGAAGTTGGCGAAACAGCTTGCGGAGAAGGGAATGAGAGAATGAGATAAGATAGCCCTGAGATAAACAATACAATGGCTTTTGATTGGATTATACATGCTGAACGTCAGTAAGTTGTAAGCGATATGCTTGCTGTTGACAGCTGATCACGCTTACGCTTGGCTTTGGCGTATTGCGGATCTGAAGCGGGTTCTGTGCGGACTTTATGCGGATTCAAGGGTCATGTTACTTGAGTTTGTCAGCAATGATATTTCAAGACGATTATCCCGTTACATTTGATCGATCCTTTGATGAGTATATGACGTTGCTCTGCTTGCTGATTTGTCATGCCAGAATGGAAGCAATATGATAAAGACTTTGCTTCTACTCAATAAGTCGATCAATCCTCCTGTCAGCATCAGGACTTAGTTTGCTTGTGACATCACGAAACAAATTATCAAAATGAAGTACTCAGCTTTGTCACTATTCCTTTCAGCCTCATTATTAGGAGCTACTGAAGCCCAGAACTTCGCTCCAGCTTTGCCATTCTCAACAGACTTCAACTCATCTTTCTCTCTTTCACCTTCCCAGATCAAAGAAGCCAATCTTTCGGATACTATAGCCAGGAGTGTCAATACTATCATCAATTTCCATCAATCTAGTCTTGCCAACGGCGGTCCAAAGCAAGATGACTTCTATACTCTTCCTGAGATACCAACTGATATTCGACCTGGTCAGGTCCTCAAGGTGCAGGAAGTAACAGACCCAGAACCATTCTCGATCGCACCTGGATCGTCCCTCAGCAGAATTCTTTATACAACTCGTAACTTCAACGGGACCATTATTCCTGCAAGTGCGTATATCCTCTGGCCGTTTCTGCCTCGTCAATTCAGCAGCAAGTCGGACGGTAAAGCTCCCGCGGTTCTTTGGGCGCATGGAACGTCTGGTTTCTTCATTGACTCTGCACCTTCCGCTCATCGTGGTCTCTACTACGAGAACGTGGTCCCTATGGTCCTCGCACAAGAAGGCTATGCAGTTGTTGCGCCCGACTATGCGGGTCTCGGAGTAGACAAGTCATGGGGTGGGAGTGATATTCCGCATCAGTACTTTGCTACACCTGCTGGTGCACAGGACACTGTTTTTGCTATGGAAGCTGCCCTTGAAGCATTCAGTAACCGCCTTAGTGGAAAGTTCGCCATTATGGGCCATAGTCAGGGCGGTGGGATTGCCTGGGGCGCAGCCGAGGCCCTCGCCAAAGGAAAGGATACCAGTGGAAGAAGGGCTTTCGTAGAGCTCTTGAAGAGCTACGTTGGCACCATTTCAATTGCACCCGTCACGAAACCTTTATCCACTCCTCAGCTCTTCAGCAGCTACAGTGCATCCATAGCGTTGTCTAGTATCTTCCATGACTTCAAGTCCAGCCAATGGTTGACCCCACTGGGTGTCGCGAGACAAAAGCTGATGAAGCAGATCGGAGGGAGCGTTGCAGCTGGACAGCAGCTATTCTTCACTGAATCGCAAACCGTGTTCGAAAAACAGGATTGGTACAACTCCTCTTACCACGCTGCTGCCTTTGACAAGCTTGGGACTGTCGGAGATAAGCCGTTCGCGGGTCCTCTTTTGGTGATTCAGGGCTCCGAGGATGTCTTCATCGCAGCTACGACTACCAACAAGACCGTCACGGATACCGCTAGTTTGTACCCCAATAGCTCGCTGAGTTACATGTACGTTGATAGGTTTGGTCATACTCCAATCATCTCAGGTGTTCGAAGCCTCTGGATGGCATGGCTGGACGACAGGTTCCAGGGCAAGAACCAGCAAAGAGGACTTCAAAGAACATACGTCAACGGATGGCTGGGCGATGATAAGCATTTCTTTGGAAGCAATGGCTATCTTCAGTGGAGTGGAGCTGCAGAGTATACTTATCAGAACCCTGGCGCGGTCTAGCTTCAATGATGGCTCAGGTGGATATTGAGAGCTGCTCTCCACACAGTCAATGTTGGTGAGCATTCATCATGACCATTCCATATTATACTACCTAGAGACTAGTTCAGTCACATGCGACCACACCTAACGGAAAATACGGGATCCCATCCAATACCTATGTTCTGTTCAATCACTGTCGTTATATTTGACCAACGATGTTCTAATCCGTGGAACCGGTATGACTACATGGTGTCTGTCTCGTTTAAGCCCAAGCTTACGAAGCGCCTTCCTGGCTGTCTCTTGTCAAATCAATGTAGTCGCTCTCATCTTGACCTGCGTCCTGAAATTGACTCTTATCGCTAGAACCTTCCAGGGGACTATGAGGATGTAGAGGCTTCGGCTGGCCAAGTTGCGGCCCGGGAGACCACACTCGCCTTTCAAGTGATAATGGACCAGTGATGACCGGTAACCCAGAAGGTGTTGTTCCCTTAGAACCTGGATCCGTAGACAAAAGCCTGGAGAACAGTGTTGAGGGACTCGGCCTTGGAATAAGAATAGATGGAGATTCCAGTCCATCTCCGTCAGGGCTATCGACTAGGCGATCTGCGTTCGATCCCAATGGCTGGACTTGCGCACTTTTTGAGATAACCCGCGCCGAGCTATGGAAAGAAAACTCATAGGCTGAAGGTAAGGCATCTGGAGCATTGGAATGAGAAGGCGCAAGATCCAGAATAGATGTCGTTTGAACAGAAGCCGACGAATCTTGTGACGGCCTGTAGTCGGAGTCGTTCGGGTCATCGTTGTCAAGTGGCGAATATTGACTGGTTTGACGCGACCCGAAAATCGATTCCTGGTGGTCAGAATAGCAGTCAGAGTGTGCTTGAGATCGGGCATTCTCTCCTCCCCGGGAACTGTACTGCTTTCCAGCTGCCAATCCCTTCATGGACAGTCCCTCTAACTTCTGAGAAACGACCCTATCAACTTCCCTGGTTATAAGCTCCTTCTCTAACGAGCAGATTTGATGCATCATTAAGCCTAAAAGTAAAGGAGTCACCTTCTTATTGGCCATGTCATCAAGCTCCATGGTGGCTTGGTCATCTAGCAGGCTTTGGACCATCGGGACAATGGCTCGTCGCTGCTCAACTGTCTTTTCGCGACGTTTCTTTGACAGAAAGAACTCCGAGTTATGACCTCGATTTTCGCCGACAACTGATTCATCGAATACATGCTGCCACTGTTCGATGTACGAAGCTATCAAAGGTTTGAAAGCTCGTGTGGCCCAGGTGTGCGCGTTATCAAGGACCATTTGGAACATAACAACGTCAGCAAGCTTGGTCATGTCACCGTTCCAAATAACGCGCATCATCTCCATCAAAGTCAGCTCAGAGAATCCAAACAGATAGATAGACTTACATATCCCTCTTTGCGTCTCTTCACTATTTCCTCTGTGGTCTCTCGGTGGCAGCACGGGGCGTCGAAATCTGTGGCATAATACATGATCCACACTTTGACGCTAGGTCCGATAGTGGTGATGACGGGTATGGGGGGGATGTGCGCATGTTTGGGTAGTTTTACAGCATACTGAGCTGTATGCCTGATCAAACTAATCGCACATGCCGCAGCATTAGCGGCCTGGCAACACACATCTCTCACGGGCCTGTTGTCCTGCTTCTCTTTCTTATATTCGACTACAAGCCAAGGGTAACATTTGAGATTGGCTTCCAGTGGCGGTTTTTTAAAAATGTGGGAAGGTGCTGGTTCGAGACCAAATTCATGTAATCTCTTAAGTGTTGACCACGTAAACGGTTCCATGGCAGATGTCTCTTGGGTCCTATTCCACTGCCTAGCATTGGGATCTACCACAGTAGGAATCCCAGCTGGATGGCGGTTGTGATAAATGGGAAGGAAGAAAGCTTGGTCTGGTTTAGGGCTGCTGAGGATCTTAAATGGCGCTATTCCGGCCTCCTCATCCTTTTTAAAGAGGTCCCAGAGCCCATTAGTCTCTCTTGACGACTAAGTTAGCTTTCTGATAGATAAAATAGGGACATAAGTCTGCATACCTCTTAAATGCGTCATGATAATATTTATTATACGACACGCTTGAGCTTACCGTCAGCTCTAATGGCCAAATGAATTTTACAACGACTTTACCGTCTAGTATCATCTTTAGATAATGAAAGAGAACCGTCAAGTCCCTCAAAAAAGTGCTTTGCGTAGAAATCCTGCCACTCGTTCTCTTTGTAGCCACCGTTGACGAGACTGTGCGCCTTGCTCAAGGTCTTCTGTGCCGCAACTAGGGCAGGATCTGGATCCGAGCCATATAGTAAAGGCTTTAACTTATCATCGGATATAAGCCCATTCTTATTGATCAAGCCTTCTCCATTGACTACACAAGAAAGGTCTGTGATCAATCTTCGTACGCGCTCTACGTGCGGAGGGAACACATTGACCGGGATCAGGGGTTTCTTTTCATCGTAGAAAATGTTCCTTTGGCCAAGTTTATATCGATCCCAAGTCATATTGGGGTAGAGGCGGAGAGGGTATACTGGTATGAGGGAATGTCGACGGTGGAAAAAGTTACGTGGGACAAATCACTCGGCTATATATAGAGCAGCTAATCAGCCTTGACCCCTCGTGCGTACAGCGAAATATTCGGCGCTAATTCCGTTGTAGAAGTTTTCGCCGATCCTCCCAGGGTTTGGTCATTTTTGTTGTCTCTTTGATTTGTTCGCTTTGACCATCTGTTGGTTGACCCATGCAACTTATCAACCAACTGCATAATGTTGTGTCTCAGCTGTTGGCTAGTGAGCTTGATAGGGTGTAAGTTGTAGAGGTATTTCCATACGTGGAAGGTCCTTCGGGTGTGGGTCTCAGCGAAGCACTGCTGTCCCATGAAGTTGGCCGAGGCGCAGCTGGTAACCATCTTCTTTCTATGCACAACCCTGAAAAGGCTTTGGGCAGGTATGTAGGCAGCCTTAGGACCAGATAAAACGGGTGCCACCAACCTACTTAATCTAGCCAGTGATGTTCGCTCCAAGATCACCAGCTTTTCATTGAGCAGCTTGAACCGACCTTATATCATGGGTCTTAGGAGGCATGTAAATGTTGAGCATAGCGACTGGTTATGTGCTGAGGAAGTGCTAGAATCAACATGCCGATATACACACTTAAAACTTCGTTGAGTGTAATTCCCAGATTTCTCATGTAGTTGTGAGGCGAAGCCAGATGTCGATGGCGAGCGACTGTTCACATAGTTACCCACCTAATGGCCCCGTTCCGGCCTCCTCATCTTTTTTCAACAGGTCCTAGAGCCCATTGGTCTCTCTTGATGAATTCTTTAGCATATATATTAAGAGTAGTATAATATATGCGGTAACTAGATCTAATCCTAAATATAAGTAATAGAACTTTTTAGAAACTTCCCTTGAAGAACATCTTGTGCAACTACTCTAATAGTAACTGTGAAATATCCCACCCGATAAAAGAGTCCAGAGCCTGCGTATTTTCGAAGTAATAATCCGAATAGGTCTGGCTGCTTTGCTAGATGATTCCAAGTTACTGGAAGATGCCAGGGTGCTTCCTCATCCTGCTTAAAACGGCCATCATAGTGCACGCAGTAAGTCCAGTCGCCATCGAAATCCTTTTTACACCCAAGATATCCATCTAGTTCGATCTTGCCGTTCTTTACTTGCCCATATGGATTCTCCTTATCTGCCAACTCCACCTCGGCAGATTTAATGTTGACAAGGACTGTCCCATTAACAAGAGCATGCGTGTTTGTGTAAGGATACGACTTGACTGGGAATTTACACGTGGCCCAGCTCCAAGTTGGCACACCGCCTGGGGCGAAAGATTCCTCGCCAAGTGGTTGCTTATCGTGGATCGGGTCACTAGTATTAGGCTCGCGATGCCATAGTAGTGCCCAAGGGAGATGAGGGCGAAATATTCCAGCCAGGTAGTCAAATCGTCTCTCATGATTCCATACTCGCGCGATACCTGCGATCGCCACAAGCTTGTCTTTCTCAGGAAATGAAAGCTGTCGTTTTGAGTAGTCAGCTACCGTGTTTAGCCACCATTCCAAGGGTTCATACGCAGCCCACTCTGCTAGGTTTGGGTTCTTTTCCATCACATTAGGTTCCAATCGCTTAAACCACCTATACTCATGTTCTTCCAACTCCGTAGGTCCACCTTCATTTACATTGTGACTGTAACAAGACCAGGAAACTCGGTGCTGTGAGAAATGCAGGGTACGAGGTGCAAGAAGACGTTCTTGCATAACCCAGCCCCTAGTAGAGAGAGGTGTGTGCAGGACTGTGCAACGCTCAAGGTAGTCGGGCATATGGGTAAGTCGGTATGGCTGACCAAGTATGAACGGGTCATTTACCTTGCCGTAGTTATTTTTTTCGTAGCGCTCATCGCCTGAGTTCTCCCAGGTTTCTCGCACTGCCGCCCAAGAGTCATCGGAAGGTGGCATAATTATTGGGGGTTGTAGGAATCGATCGACGAAGAGACTCTCATGGGGATTGCGCCCATATTCAGCAGAAATGCTGAAAGCGCAAAATGCATATATGGTAGACATTTCACGTGCGTGAAAGAGCCAATCTTGTCGATCATCTCCAGATTGAATGATGCAGAGGCTATCAATCCAGAAATATTGAATACCGAGGTTGCGGCATAGTGCTATTGACTGGCGAAAAAGAAGAGGTAGTTCAGAGAGAGAGATTTTGGAATCTAAAGCATCTCTCTCGTTGCCTGATTGCAGCATAAAAAACCTTTCTTTCCCCCAGCAGTAGCTTAGAGTTGCATATTCAGGATTTTTAAAATTTTCTCCATGAACAAGATGCAGCATACCATCGTCAGCAGAGCAGTCAATTAAACGCCTTGGGCTCCAAGCACTTGAATCGGGTCTTTCTGCTTTCGAGAGAGCTATTGCTGCAGTTTGACATTCTCCATGACTCGTCTTGCAGGATTGTATCCGTTCTTTTAAGAAGCCCAGTGCTTCTTCGCCTCCTGTGCTTGAAAGCTCTTCAGGTGGTCGAAGCTTAAGATCATAAACCCGCGAAAAGTCCCCTTTTTTAAAGTCTGCTTTCACGTTCTCAAGACATCGATAATAGCCTTCAATATCATAGCACTCCTCTGCGGGTTCGAAGTGTATATCAACCGAGTTCCAAAGAACGCCAACTAAGACCGTAGGCTGATCCCGGTGCCACAGATACTCAAGGGGGAAATCATCCTGAATATGCAGATCTCGATAATGGTAAAGAAGGTATGGACAAATGTAACATCCATTGCCGCTGGCCTTTTCGATGGCATCAAAGTCTTTATGGTGTTCGCCTCTTTCAGGGCCAAGGAACATAGATAAACACATAGTACAAAGCATTTTTAAAATCAAGTGCGTATTAAGAAGCAACTGCAATTGATTAAGGGTGAGAGGGATAGCAACAACGAAAGAGAAAGAAATACAATTAACTGCTAGGGATGGGAGTATATTATTT
Source organism: Fusarium acutatum (assembly GCA_012932015.1). NCBI lineage: Eukaryota > Fungi > Ascomycota > Sordariomycetes > Hypocreales > Nectriaceae > Fusarium > Fusarium acutatum. The sequence continues at coordinate 39,461 of JAADJF010000159.1, read as the reverse complement.
ATAACAATATAAGGTTGAATGCATGCAGCTGCTAAATCCCTCATAGCTCCAGGTTGCATTTTATATCCTATTAAAGTTAGCTTAATCCACCTTGCTGCTACCTTAGAGGTAATTATGTGTTCTCTATTAACGTCTAGGAAGGCTTGGAGTCGCTTTTACCAACTTATGCCCTGGCCTATGCCTAGTTCTCTCTGCCTGGTTTTTAATAAGATACCAGGGTAAGATATGCCATTTTTGTCACAAGCTGATAAGGAGCGGGTTAGTGGTTAGGACGGTGAAGACTAGCGAATACCTGCTGTTGTATATCTTTTGCCCCTGTACTTTATTTGTATCTGCAAAACCCTTATTACACTCTCCAAAACAACAATTTAATCCATAAGGCGTTACACCTTTGCCAGCTTGACGTACACGTTCTTCGGTGACCGCGTCAACGCGAGCATCTCATCCTCCGTCGCCAGCTCAGGCTTAACTGGCTCCAACTTGAACGTCCAGAAAAACAATGTCAGGAATATTCTTATCTCGATATATGCCAATTTCTTGCCAAAGCAACCACGAGGTCCAAGTCCAAAGGCCTGAGACGGTCTCTTTTGCGGATCAAACACCGTCTCATCCTCGCCTTCCCCATTAACAGTAGTCGTAAGCCATCTTTCGGGAACAAATTGCGCGAGGTCCTCTTCATCAAAGAGTTGCGTTCTTTCCATATGTGCTAAAGCAGCTTCGGATCGCTTTTCAGGGTTGACTGGGATACTGGGCATCATGACGCCAGGGCCGTTGCCGAGGAAGCCCACTGTTGTTCCCTTCGGGATGAAGCGACCGAGGATCTGGGTGTCGGTGGTGGCTTGGCGAAGGGTGACTGGGGCGACGCGTGAGTGTCTGAGCATTTCTTCGATGACGGCGTCTAGGTACGGGATGTGAGCTTTGAGGATCTCCTCTGCTGTAGGGACGCGGTTGTCTAGTGTGGGTTGAGGATGTGCGTTCATTATGGCTTCGCGGAGAAGTAATTGTACGCGCTGGTTGGTGGTCAGGTACTTCAGTCCCCAGCGGAGAACAGCTGATGTTGTTTCATGTCCGGCAACCAAGTATCCTATGAGCTTTCAACAGTTAGCCAAATCACTGCACATGCTCAATCGGCAACATACCTCGCTCATGATTGTTTGACTGCGATAATTCGGCTTCCGCCCTTCTTTCTCGGCAATTGCATCCTCTCTCGCAAGCATATTGTCCAAAGCACAGCGCTGCGGCTGACCTGACTCTCTTCGCTCAATGTTCTTGGCAATCTCACGATCCCTCAATCTATCTCGCCCTGCTCTTGCCCTTCGCATCTTGGGAGATAGATTGCGGTAGAGGAAGTGATGGATGGTGGGAAGAGGTGATCTCATGGACACACCGACACTGTCTGCAAGAGTGGTGAAGCAGCTCTGTTCTTCGTCGATAGGAACGTCCTCAAACTCGAAGAGGTCATCTTGTCCACCCGATACGGTTCTTGCCTTGAGCTCCTCGAGTTGCCTGCCGATCTGGCCGTCTCCAGAGTCGATGCCAAAGGAAGCACCGAGGATAATGTCCAGTGCTGAGTTGTGAATATCTTGAGCTATGTCGAATGGCCTGCCGCCTGATAAGTCTAGCTTGCGATCCCAAAGCTTGAGAAGGCTACTGAACTTGTCGTGGATCTCCGGAGCCGAGGCCTATCGAATTCAGCAAACGCTCTTATGCATAGTAGGTGTCTTGTTACCTGATGAAGAAAGGTTGGCGCCATCAAATCACGGATCAACTCTTTGTTCTTCTTGAACTTTGGATCCGACGATTTCAGGGTGATGTGATGACCCGGTACAACACCATTAAACTGCTCCCACGTCACGTCACTTCTATCAAACTCCTTCAATCGACGCATGCAAATATCTGACGCCTCAAAGTAATCCGCCACGAAAACCCATGGTGCTCCAAAAGGTCTCATGAAGACCTGAACGATAGGCGATTGATGACGAGCAGGTTGCTGCGCCCACCATTCCCGACGATTGGGAGCATCTCTGAACTCGGGGATATCGCCCATGAAGGATTTGACCGCATTTTCGTTATACGGGATACCTGGGATTGGCTTGGGGAGCAGCCAGCGTCGGAGGAGGTAGAGAGCGCTGAGGATTGAGAAGCCTAGGGCTAAGGTGAAGTCTTTTGGAGCGCGCTCCGATAGCTCAATGAGACGGGATAACATGATGACGGATTGCAGAAGCAAGCAAAGAAGCAAAGCTTACTGGGCGTAGCAGGTCTTTATACACCTTGTCAACGGCACAATTCGTAAGACGATAGCAAACTTTAATCCGAGAGGGAATTGCCGACGTTGCTGGGATGTTGCATGCCCATTAGATGCTTTTTTATTGGTTCATCGCAGCATACTTCCGCAATCTTATTAGTGGAGACACAGGGCTTGCGGGGTTGCGCGTTGTCATCTTTTAGCGGCTTGGAGCGTCAAAGACACAGAGGGTGATAATGGCTGTTATTAGTAGCGAACTCAATTCATCACTGTAGACTGCTCGAGGCTTTGGAACAGTGACACCAGTGAAAATGTTATACCGCGGTGCTTTGAAGGATCCAATACGAGAGCGAAAAGGATGAGGAATAGCATCTGAATCGGGAAATTCCTTCGAGATGGTTGTCGCCGTCTGAGGTAAGCGGAGTCAGTCACTGACATCAGACTGGACGTTGCTGCTTATCTGTGCCGCATGAAACGTCACACTATAAAGTTCAGGATGTTCCCAATAACCTCCCGCGGACGCCGACTCCAAGCCGACGTTGCATTTGAATCAACAGTGGAATGGCAATGCGATAATTAGTACGCCCGATCATTTGAATCTTTTTGAATTGACGATGGAAGTCCCTTTCTTATTAATTATCAATCTATGAGAGGATATAAAACTCGATCAGTAAGGAAAAAGGATCTCATCCTGGGTAGGAGAAGGATTGACTTCAGGATGGCTCAAATATGCGACGACAAAGTAGGTTCTGCAGAAAATAATAACATACAATACCAAAGAAAAACATATTAGAGAAACGCAGGCAAAACTTAACCTCTAGCGATGGTTTTGGAGAGAAAACATGTAGTTGAACGAAAATAAATCCATCAATGTTCGACGATATCTTACCCAACAGACTGGCGATAGAATTTTATGTTTCTGTTTGTTTACCTTAGGAGACTTTCTGTGGTGTTTGCGAAGTCGCCGAGCGTCTTCCCCCTTTTCTGACCTCCTCTTCTGCTGTTGTTGAGCTTTTTCTCGTTCTAATCTCTTCTGCTCTCGTCGCCGTCCCTGCTCATGCCGTCGGCTCTCTCGTCTACGTCGAACATTATCGCTTCTCGATTTTGAGTCTCGATTGATACTGCTTAGGAGCAGCTGTGGATTTAAAACCAAGGTTTCCTCTGCTTCTGGTGCTGCTGGAGGTGTCACTGGCATCACTGGGGCTTCGATATCTTTTGGTGCCGTGGAATCTTGTCCGGTCGTGATACCTCCCATCTCCACATCGGCGCTTGGAACCTCAACTCCAGCGTCTGCACTCCTGAGTTGCGCCTCTTCTGGAGTTGCCTCATTGATTTGACTTTCTGGTTCCTCTGGGGGGCTATTTTGGCTTTGAGGTTGCTCGAGAGCGTTTCTCATCTCGTCGTTTTCCTGCCGAAGTCGCTCGTTTTCCCGTTGTAACTCAGCGAGCCGGTTCTCTTGATCATTCTGGGAAGCTAGAGGCTGCAGAGGCCTGGCACTCGGAACCGCAGATGTTTGATCATCATCGGCTATCGTGGTATGTTTGCGGCTTTCTTCCAGTTGCTTTTCAAGTTTTTCTTTGCTGGTCTTGAGTGACAATTTCTCGTCCGTAAGTCTACTGATGTCTTGGCTTGCTTTTCCGAGGTCATCAAAAAGTACTGTATTGCGGCCTTGAGCCGCGTCAATGTCCGCCTCGACATCCTCACTCCATTTCGCCAGTTCCTCGAACCTCTCATCCAGCGGCATTTTGTTTGGGTTCTCAATCAACTGCCTTCGTCTTTCACATCGCTTTCTACGAAGTTTCGCAGGAGTGACTTTTTCTACTTCTGGACATTTTCGTTCACGCTCTGAGGGCTGAATTTTCGGTCCTGGTTCCGCGACTGAACTTGAACCCTGAGTAAGATCTCTCACCTGTTGTTCAGCCTTTTCCGGTTTGAGATTCGCTTCATTGAGCTCCATCACCAGGACGTGCACATCCTGCATGGGGGCGAAGCTGAAGTGCCATTGTCGACAGTCCTCATCAATATGAAATAAAGCTTTGGGGACACTGAAAACTGTTTTGAAATGTTCCGGTGCCTTTGTTAAGTCTGGCTCTGGCTCTTTGATTTCTTCATCAGTGATACTATCTTCCTGGACAGAGCTCGCAGGGCTACTCGTAGGGGAGCCTGACCGAGATGGTCCGGATGACGACTTTGATGAATGCACCAATGATGAATATGAGTGACGTCGGTGGCTTGATGACAGTCTTGATGACGGTTTCGGTATCTTGGTAAAAGATTCGCATGGCGAACGACTCCTTAGAGGGATACGAGGTGGTGATAGCTGTCTAGCAGAATCTGCCGAGTGAGAGTTTTGTGTCGACTCGGCTCGGCCAGTGGCCAAGCGGCATCCTGAAGGGCCAGCAGCAGCCATAGCGTATTATATGGGGCTTAATAGACCAAAGTATCATATAGGCGACAGGTGCTTGAATTTATAAGGACTTTAGATAGCTAGAAGGTCCTTCAAAGAGCCTCAGGATGATCCCGATATGGACTGACCTAATTGGTCCACACAATTGTGTAGACAGAGCCTACATCAATGACCTGCATTTTGGGGGGCCTCAAAATCGAGGGCGTTCGTCAGCAGACTCTTCTGGGCGAATAATGAGCAATACACTCAACCAACTACGTCTTACGTGCCATTCGCTTCGCGCTCATCACCAAAACGAGACGCGATGACTACAGCCTCACTTTAGGGACGGAAAAAGGTAGTTCGGCTACCGGCGGGCAATGTGTCGCTTGCATTTTGCAGAGCGAAGAAAAGACCGAGTTGTTCGTCCTTGTGTGACTGGAACCCCCACGATGCGAGTGTCCAGGCTTACATCAATCGCCAACAGCGGCTGAAGATATTGGGGGTATTGGGTATACAGCTTGGAAGCATTCGGACTTTCGAGATAGGAGAGTTCGGACAACGAGATGCAGCGAAAGTGCATCTACTATTGTTCACAATATGCCACGTCAATCTGCTAGTATCAGTCACGAGGATTTGCAGTTGGAAGTGGTGTTCACGCTTAAGCCGGATGACTCCGAGTAGCAATCGGTCCCCTTTTCGCAGTCAATCTAACTAGAACTCATTGTTACATACCATGTTGACCAGCATCAGCTCAATCGAGTTAAGATTTTGAACTCTGTTGATAAATCTTTGAGAGCAGAGTCATCCAATTCTTCATAGAATCAACTCAAACAAAACAGGGTTAGTTCAATGGCGCAAACGAAACAAACTGCCGAAGGTAGCGGTGCGTCCGGTTAAAAACCATAGATATAGCCAAAAGAATTCAAGAAAAAACTTATCTAACTATCTGACCATCTTGAATCAAACAGCATGAAAGTTACGATACTCCACGTACATGGGGGACTATCACCCTCCGGGGCCCCGGATTGCAACTCAAGAATCCATCGCAGCATACCCTGTACCACCGGCTTTCCCCCGATTGGCTCCATTCTCCAGGCGGTGAACAACGGAGTTTCCGCGATCCTCGTCCAATGACGTATTTACGGGGCATAACGGTTAATCACCGGCTCACTCGCTGTTCATGCAACAAAGCTCAGGTAACGCGATGAACTGATAAATACAAGCAACAACACCTCCGCTTCTTTTCAAGATGAGGATCTGCGAGGTAGTTCCTGACATGATGTGGTCGGCTAAACTCTTGTGTCTTGCGCTGCAAGTCACATCTTCATTCTCTCTTCCCGCGGAGATTCCGACTGAAGAGTATCCATCGCGTAAGATTCGCCTAGTAACTTTGGCCCCTGATGGCGCTAGGCTAACCTTTGACAGCGCGAGGAACTGGCAAAGGAATTTGGAAAGATGCATATGCAAAAGCGCAGCAATTCGTGGATCGATTGACGCTCGAGGAGAAAGTCAATGTCACGCGTGGTTTTGCGGCTGATAATGTTTGCGCTGGCCACACGGGTACGATTCCGCGCCTTGGATGGCCAGGTTTGTGTCTCCATGATGCGGGCAATGGAGTGAGAGCGACGGATTTCGTGAACTCGTATCCTTCTGCTTTGCATGTTGGGGCGAGTTGGGATAAGAATCTGACGTATCAGCGGGGTTATTATATGGGGAAGGAATTCAAGGCCAAGGGAGGTGCGTACGAACATCCAAGTGATGGGTTTCGTGGGCTGATCATGTTTAGTGAATGTTCTTCTTGGACCTAATGTTGGGCCTTTGGGAAGAACACCACTCGGTGGACGAAACTGGGAGGGCTTCTCGGTTGATCCGTACCTGACAGGTCAACTTAGCGCAGAATCCATCATCGGGCATCAAGACGCCGGAGTCATCGCCAACGTCAAAGTCAGTTACACCCTTCCATCCATCACCACCACTAACATCCACAGCACTTCATCGCCAACGAGCAAGAAACCTACCGTCGCCCTTACTTTGGTATCGAAGCAGTATCCTCCAACGTCGACGACAAGACTCTTCACGAGTATTATCTCTGGCCCTTTGTGGACTCCGTAAGAGCAGGCGTAGCATCAGTGATGTGTTCATACAACCGCGTCAATGGAACATATGCCTGCGAGAACAGCAAGCTCATGAACGGACTTCTTAAGACTGAGCTTGAGTTTGAGGGATTTGTGTTGCTGGATTGGAACGCGCAGCATAATCTTGAGAGTGCGAATGCGGGATTGGATATGGTCATGCCGATGGGGGGAAATTGGGGAGAGAATTTGACGATGGCTGTTGAGAATGGGACTGTCAAGGAGGACAGGGTTACGGATATGGCTACAAGGCATGTTTTACTAAGCACTGAGTGAACGTTTCCTAACAGTGTCAGAATCCTAGCCGCTTGGTACCTCGTCGGCCAAGATCTCGACTTTCCAACCCCTGGCATCGGATTGAAGAACCTCTCTCTTCCCCACGAACAAGTCGAAGCTCGAATCCCTGAATCACGACCAACTTTACTCGAGGGCGCTATTACAGGGCATGTACTTGTCAAGAACGAAAACAACACTCTCCCCTTTGCTCAAAAGCCCAAGATGATCTCTGTCTTTGGTTATGATGCCACCGTCGCTAAGACGAAGAACACGGATAATCTTTTCCAGCTGGGTTATACTTCCTCGCCAGAGATGGGCCAGGCTGTTCTTGGGACTGAAGAGCACTTTGACCAAGCTGCCAAGGGAGGAACTATTGTTTCGGGTGGTAGGGCAGCTGCTAATTCGCCGCCTTATATCAGCGATGTAAGTCTTCTCTCTCCCTGCCAAGAAGTCTAGTAACAAGATATAGCCCCTTAGCGCGATTCAGCAGAGAGCAGCAAAGGATGGAAGCTGGGTGAACTGGGACCTTTCATCCTCCAACCCCGATGTGAACGGTGCAACTGATGTCTGTCTCGTCTTCATTAACGCCATGGCAACTGAAGGCTGGGACCGCGATGGTCTTCACGATGACTTTAGCGACGCCCTAATCCTCAATGTCGCATCGCAATGTGCCAACACGATTGTTACAATCCACGCAGCGGGGATTCGTCTCGTTGATCAGTGGATCGAACATCCTAACATCACGGCAACTATCATTGCTCATCTTCCCGGCCAAGATAGTGGCGAGGCGCTCGTCAAGCTTCTTTACGGAGAGGCTGATTTCTCAGGAAAGTTGCCATATACCCTGGCAAAGAACGAGAGTGATTATACTCCTTACAAGCCCTGTGGCTTGGAGGAGGGGAGCAAGGATCCGCAGTGCGACTTTACTGAAGGCGTGTATCTTGACTACCGCTCTTTCGACGATCGGGATGTCACCCCGAGGTTTGAGTTTGGCTACGGCCTCAGCTACACCGAGTTCGAGTACTCTGACCTGATAGTCAAGGTTGCCGAGACAAGTGCTTCAGCTGCTGATGGCGATCTTTGGAGTACGTTTGCTACCATTCAAGCCACCGTCTCCAATATCGGAAAGCGAGACGGCGAGGAAATTGCGCAACTCTACGTTGCTATTCCGAACAGTCCACCCAAGCAACTCCGAGGCTTTGAGAAAGTCAAGATCAGCAAGGGCGAATCTGCCGAGATTCCGTTTGAGCTCACAAGACGTGACCTAAGCGTCTGGGACGTCGTCAAGCAAGATTGGACTCTTCAGTCAGGCAACTACACCATTTTCGTCGGCCCCAGCAGCCGCACCCTTCCCCTAAAAGAATCATTCAGCATAGAAGTTTAGAGGTCAAATCTATAAACTTTTAATTATAAAATCATAAGAGAATAAACGAGTTACTGTGCTCCCTCGTTACTGACACTCAAACCCCCACACTGCTCAAGTATCAACCCCGGAACTCCGAACCGCGGTAATAAAACCCTCGCTTTCGCAAGCTGCGTAGATAACCAAGCCTGATTCGTCTTACTAAGTGCTACAGAGAGCGACCACATAAAACGGTAGACTTGGCGGGGGTCTTCTTCGAGGGCTTTTGTGGCGACGCTGAAGATGTAGGATAGGGAGGGCTCGGGCTTGAAGGACGTTTCGCTGTAGGTATCTAGGCTGGAGCAGAGGATTTGCAGGGCGTGGAAGTCGAGGGCGGCGGCATAGACTGTCCACATGAGTCGCTTTCCTCCAGAGTTGGGAGTCTTTCTGGCAAGAAGGAGAATATCGGCGAATTCCTGTTGTTGTTAGTTATATCGCATGGCTGTACGGGATGAGCTGTCGAACATCACCAAAGTTTTCGACATGCCGCCAGAGTTTCTTCAGATCTTCGTATCCACCGTGTGTCGTTGACCGTGCTAGCCTGAGCAGCTCAAGTTTAGATCCTTGACAGAGGTGATATAAGCGGAGAGGGCGATAATTCTCCATATCGTCGAGGAGTTCTGATATAGGATATTGTTCACCCCACATCTTGGGAAGAGCTGATCGAACGCTGAGGAAAAGGTGTTCATGTGAGATGTAGTCGTGAGCGTCGCGTGATAGAAAGTCAAGACAGAACTGTCCACTGTTCATGTTGCCTGTTGCCGAGTCCGCATCGAGGTACCTATCGCGTTCAGTAAATAACACTCTTGTTATAGTCAGCGAACTCACAATGTATATAGCAGCATCGCCTGCGCAACGCACGGCAACTTCTTCCCAGTCGCCTGTCCATCATCCCGCAAATAAGGCCCCAAAAACAACCGTATTCCATCGAGATGCAGCAACGACGCCCCCGTAGTCTCCGAGTCACAAGCCTCATATCTCAAAATCAGAAACCACATCGTAAACAGCGCATCGATATCACAGTCCTGCTCCGGCGTCTGGCAAATCCGATCCAACAGCGATGACAGATCTTTTAGCGCTTGTGTATAATGCACCGCAGCCGCAGCTGCAAGGCGACTCGCCCTGTCCAACGAAGCACTCGCATCGACCACCTCCTGCGCAATAAGAAGTTCCTTGGCTCGTAGCTCCATGTTCGCGACTGCGATGAAACTCCTCATCACCCCGGGATACACACTCGCGATGTTCGCATAGATATACGAAAAGTTACTCCATTGCCAGAGCTTTCCATAACTCACCACCATAGTCGAATAAGGGATATACGCAAAAGCCGCTCTGTCCTGTTCACTCAGCTGCAGCGAATTCGCAAGCGGTATATGCGCCGCTGATAAATGCGACCGTGGAAAGTGAAAGTCATGGCCGCTCGCCGGCGACACAGGACTTCCAGAGTCAAAGCTCGCAGGCGACTCACTCGACGCCAGTAACCGCGGACTCCCATACGCAGGACTCTCAACCCTCTTCCCCCTTGCACTGAGTGCCTGGCCCGGTTCGAGCCATTCACACTTATTAGGACTGTTCTCACAGCGTTTGCAAACAGGTCTTTGCTCGTCACACTTGACTTTTCGAATACGACATGTCAAACACCCTTGATGAATATTTTTGTTAGCAGCGATATCGGAAAGGCTATGGTGTTCCGGGCGTACCGTTTTTGGAACGCGCTTTTCGGCGATCTGCGATGGGGGAGGGCATGGCGGGCGGAGATATGACTCGGGAATACAGACGCGCTGGAAAGATAACATGGGATCGTGTGTTGTGTAATTGTGATGCAACATGCAACTGAATCAGTCTTTTTCTCCCTTCGTCAGGGCATTAAAGTCTAGGCTGCGGGGGTGAATTGGGGCTGGGATTGGGATTGGGGAGAAATTTGTGATAGTGATTGCATGGGGGACGTTTCCAAGGATGAGCGAGGGATGTCGGGAGGGGATACCGATGAATTGAGTTTGTGTTAGTACGGAAATAGCTAGTCCCGATTATTATTCCCAAGTCTTTGCAGCTCCTGTTGCATTGTCCACTCTATCATATCGGTTCTATAACCGTATATCCGAGTTCCATTTATTCAAGACCAGGTCCATCAACTCAAGCAACCTCGTTATCTCCTCTCGCGACAGAAATTGGCATCGTCAGGGACATTGCCAGCTTATTAATCCTATCCGAGAAAAATCTTGTCCTCCATCAGCCTCCAAGTGCGATAACACATCCCCAGCTTCTCATTGGATCCCTCGGCTAACTTAGTGGCCGTCGGTCAACGTTACCCGTCGCAAAACTGCCACACAGACCCCCTGAAGCTCCCTGTAAGCTGCCCATAAACTAGCCGAAAATAGCCATATCGGGACACTTTCTGTCTCGCGGAGTTTCCTGATTCATGCAGCCAACGGGCGTCATGAAATTCAGCTCGGATTGTGTCATGACCCACAGGAGCTAGAACCCGCAGCCTCTTTCTTATAAGCTGGCTGAGCCCGGGGTAGTTTATTTTCTGGGGTAACTCCATTGTGATTACGAACAGGGCAAGATGTCTTCCAACGAGCAGCTTTACGAAAAGATCTCCGAGTCTGTCGCTCATCATGAGCAGGACTTGGCAGATATTTGCAAAAAGGTACACTACACCGCCGAGACAGCTTTGAGGGAGCTTCTCTAATGTCCTCAGATCCATGAGAACCCAGAGCTCAACTACAAAGAGTTCAAAGCCCACGACAACATCTGCGATCTCATGCACCGTCTCGGCTACAACGTCAAGCGCTCCGCATACGGCATCCAAACCTCCTTCGAAGTCGAATCCGGCCAGAACGGTAAACTCATCGTCTTCAACGCAGAGTACGACGCCCTTCCCGGTCTAGGCCACGCCTGCGGCCACAACCTCATCGCGACAAGCTCTATCGCCGCATTCATCGCCACCGCCGAAACAATACGCTCCTCTAACATCCCCGGCCGCGTTCGCCTCCTCGGAACACCAGCCGAAGAAGGCGGCGGTGGAAAAGTCCATCTCATCAAGGCTGGTGCGTACGAGGGCGTAGATGCGTGTCTGATGGCTCATCCAACCGGGAGGCTGTCGCCGCAGGGAGAGAAGAACGTAGATGGTGTCTCAGCGGCGAGGTCGAGTGCGAGGAGGCAGATGAAAGTCGCGTTTACAGGACAGAATGCCCATGCGGGCAATACACCGTGGCATGGGAAGAATGCGCTCGACGCGGTTGTTTCATCATATGTGAATATTTCGCTGCTGAGGCAGCAGATTCAACCTACAGAGAGAATTCACGGTGTTATTAGAAATGGAGGTGCCGAGCCGAATATTATTCCGGATTCGACGAATTTGGAGTATTATTTGAGAGCAGCTGGGGCTGATCAGATCAAGGAGCTTACGGGAAGGGTAGAGGCTTGTTTCAAGGCTGGGGCGATCGCTACGGGCTGCGAAGTGCAGTGCAGTTGTGAATCGTAAGTCAAAGTTACTGAAAGGATTGCGGAAACCGTACTAATGAACTTGCAGAGACCAAGACTACATGGAGCTTCGACCGAACATGTCCATGTCGAACGAGTTTACAAAACACATGCAAGCATTTGGACGAGACTACATCGGAGACGCCAACCAGCCACCAATGGGCGCATCAACAGACATGGGTAAGTCCACTGCCATGTCCTCAATCCTCAGCTATACTAACATTCTTAGGCAACGTTACATACTGCGTCCCAGGTATTCATCCCATGTTCGCCGTCGGAACAGAAGATCCTTTAGTGCAACCCCATACACCCAAGTTTGCTGAGGCAGCTGGAACAAGAGAAGCATTTGAGAGAGCCTTGGATTGTGCAAAAGGATTAGCTGCCACGGCTTGTGAGATGTTACTTCAGACCGAGTTGATGGATCAAGCGAGGGATGAGTTCAAGAGAGATGTTGAGCCGATTGGTTATAGACTTTAGATCACCTAAATGATGAGATAATGAAGCCTTGCTTATACTGTTATGTCATCTCAATTCAGTTGTTATCGAAGGGGCGATGATATGGCGTTGTAATTCCCTTTTGAGTCACTGTTGCTACCGTCCATGTGATAAGACCGCATATGCATGTCTCTGACGCTGAAGATAATGCATCGTCATTATCTATGCGGCGGAACCATGATGGCAAACTATCGGCGTATCAACTAACTCCCACCAAATCTTCGCCTCCCCCCGCATTCCGGCCCTTCCCAAAGAGTCGGGTCCGTCGCAACAACACTATCACTTTGCCGAGCCGACCAATCGGCAACGCCTGAACCTGTCTTTGCCGATGCAACCAATTAGCGTCAAACGATATCCGAGCTGCAGAAACTAGCAGTACGGCTCTTTCAAACGGGTAGTGGAATGACTTCAATTTTTCAGGCGTGAATGGTATCTCCCTCCTTGATCAAAACGTCAGTGCTGAGATAGTATCCCCAGACTTATCTTGAGTTTATGCGGGGGTGGAGAAAGCTTGGGATCAAGAGATAAAGCCACTGGTCTAGATGCTCGCTTGGATATCTACTTAACTGGCGTCCAGTCCTCCCTTTCATCATCAATCATCAACTCTTGTTCTTTATTCTCTTGTTTCGACACTTACAAGATACATTTAATCATTATGGCTTCTGATAGAGAAGACAAGATCAACATCCCGGCTCAAGACCCTGATGCGAAGCTGGGTGAGACGTTGAGCCTTCAGGGGTCGATGCAGGTTGCGGAGGAGGGAGTCGATAACCACTATAGGGGACGAAAGATCTTGAGGAGGATTGATCTTTGGTAAGTTGTCCTCCAACTGGAGATGAAGAGTGCTAACGTTGGTGTTAAGTCTTATGCCTCTTCTTCTTGTATCATATACACTGCAGTTCCTCGACAAGCAGTCGCTCAACTTTGCTTCTATCATGGGCATCATCGATGACTTGGTCAGCACACTCTAGTCTAGAAGGTATTTGCCATCTGCTGACCGAAGCAGGACCTCGTTGGATCAAGATACAGCTGGTGCAGCAGTGCCTTCTACTTCGGCTATCTCGCCTTCAGCTACCCAGCATCATGGCTGATGGTCCGTCTGCCCCTCGGCAAGTACCTCGCCGGATCAAGGCAAGCACTCCCCAATCCTGCACGATTCTCCCACTAACATTTCGCAGTCTCGCTTGGGCCATCATCCTCTGCTGCCACGCCGCAGTCCAAACCTTCCCCGGTCTTCTCGTCGCTCGCTTCTTCCTTGGTGTAGCAGAGGCTTCCATCTCTCCTGGGTTCTCCCTGATCACTGGAATGTGGTACAAGCGTGAGGAGCAGCCTTTCCGACACGGTATCTGGTTCTTGGGTAATGCCATCGCTACTTCATTTGGTGGTCTGTTGGCGTATGGTATTGCTCACATTGGTGGTGCCCTTGAGTCTTGGAGAGTAAGCGCCCCCGTCTCTACTGAGTAACAACCGCTGACTGCTTTACACAGTGGCTCTTCATCATCTTCGGTCTCATCACCCTCGTCTGGGCTATTGTTCTAGCCATCTTCCTCCCCGATACTCCCGACAACGCACGTTTCCTCGATCAACAACAACGCATCGATGCCGTCGATCGTATTCGAAGCAACCAGACTGGCATCAAGAACAACAGCTTCAAGTGGGAGCAGGTCCGAGAAGTCATCAAAGATCCCAATGTTTTGCTGTTGATGGTCTTCCAAATTGCCTTCAGCATTCCCAACGGCGCTCATACCACGGTAAGTGATCCCCTTAATCGACTGCAGCAATTATCTGACACCTTTTAGTTCAGTAGTCTTGTCATGGCCGGCTTCGGCTTCAGTCGTTTCCAGGTCTACCTTCTGAACATGCCCATGGGTGCCATCCTTGCTTTCTTCGCTCTCGGATCAACATACCTTTGCAGTCGTTTCAACGGCTACAGAACCATTATCGGCGCATGCCTCAGCTTGATCAGGTAAGCATTTCCGACCTCGTGTGACTTCACCATCTAACTGTTACAGTTTGGCTGGCTCGCTTCTTGTTCGTTACGGTCCCAACCAAGGAAGTCGACTCTTTGGACTGTGGATCTTTGTCGCCTTCGCTGCTGGTTTCCCAATTTCCTTGTCCATGGTCGCTTCCAACGTCGCTGGCTTTACCAAGAAGAGTGTTGCCGCCGCGATGATGTTCATGGCATATACCACCGGTAATATTATCGGCCCCTTTCTCTTCTTTGCCCGCGAGGCGCCCGAATACTCGGTAAGTCAACCAGCCACTGTGATCAAAGTATCTATCTAGAACAAAGCTGACACCACTACTCTAGAGTGGTTTCTTGGCGACGACGATCTGCTTCGGCATTTCGACCGTTACTATGATTGTTCTCCGATTCGTGCTGATCGCTGAGAACAAGCGACGCGATAAGCTCCAGCAGACGAGCTCCAGTCTTCAGGATGATACGGAGCACCTCGAAATCTCTGATGTCACTGACAGGAAGAACCTCAACTTCCGTTATGTTTACTAAACATGGCAAGGAGATGATAGGGGATAGTTCATAGTAGTTAGATGGTCTTTATTTATGGTCCAAGCAAATGAAATTTATTCAATAGCCGTTGCTTCACACCTTTTATAGCCCAAGCCTTGGGATCGAGTCTCTCGACACAGCGGCTCATGTGGTATGACTTGACCAAACTCCTCCACCCAAGATTCCAAAAGCCGGAGAATTAATTTCGGAACTATCTTTCAGACAGTATCCTCTAGACACAAGTCATTGCGCTTCAGACTTAGCAACCAAAGGCCTTCTACATACACGTCTTCGATATCAAGATCCTAATACGGCTAGTAGTGCTTCGGGACAAATACTCGGGGTAGTACAAACATCTTTACTTCTGACCATGCTCTCCGAAAAGCTTTGCCTATCCGGCTGGTCTGAGGGAAGCTGGTTCCCATTCGTCGCACAGTCTCGGGCCTTTGTCGAGCTATCA
Source organism: Fusarium acutatum (assembly GCA_012932015.1). Lineage (NCBI taxonomy): Eukaryota > Fungi > Ascomycota > Sordariomycetes > Hypocreales > Nectriaceae > Fusarium > Fusarium acutatum. Next base: position 24,067 of record JAADJF010000159.1, on the reverse strand, counting down.
GATCGCTGACCGTAAGACCGACCCTCAACGCCCTGGCTAATGTCTTCGGCGAATCTCTGTAAAATAAGACATGAGCTCATGCACTCTACTATTCTCATACCAATAACTCTTGCATCAATCATTTCCACTGTCATTACTAATTCACTATAAAAGTTCACATTTTCGCCGCCTATTTTCTTGCGATCGCATCCAGCAACGCCTTTCTCATCACAGAGGAAGGCGTCAGATGCCCCAGCGGCCCAACGACAAGCCATGCCATCCAGAGACAGTTTGCCAAAGATACCGATGTGACCATCACCTGCCAGATCGAGGGCACCGACATTGAAGGCAACACCCTCTGGGACAAGACGACGTTAGGATGCTACGTGTCCGACTAATACGTTGCTACAGAGTCAAGTGGATATGTGATTTCGAAGTGCCGTTCATGTAGACCGCTTAAGTCGAATGCGGCGACTGTCAATTTCATCGCAGCTTCGAGGGCTTCAGACCCAATGTTTGTAAGTATAATCTTGGATTTGATTATTCCTTAGGCTGAGACTGCTGATTGCAGGCGACGATCCGACTGGAAATCCGACTGTTGGTTATGGCCATCTGTGTAATGCGCCTCAGTGCAGTGAAGTCAAGTATCCCATCCCGCTTTCTGTCGCGAATGGGAAGAAACTGCTAGCAGATGACATGAAGGTTCATTCTCACCGCCGGTGGAAAGGCTCGTTGACACTGACCAAGTCCGCTTCTGCAGGAGTTCGAGGTCTGTATCACAGCCATGCTAAATAGCAAAGAAGGCTCAACAGGAACCAATATGATGCGCTCATAAGTTGGGCTTTCAACATGGGCTGCGGCAATGCTGAATCGTCCATCCTAGTTGTACGCCTGAAGAACTGGGAGGATCCCCACAGTGTAATCTCACAAGAACTCCCTCAGTGGGTGTATGCCAGTGGCCAACGGCTTCTGGGCTTGGTTCGTCGACGGAATGCGGAGATTGAGCTGGCTCAGAAGCCGACCCGCCGCAGAGCTTTGCTGAAGAAATGCTGAGTCCTGTAGTGGCTATTTCAGGCTTACTTATGTTGATGAACAATTCATGTCAGCTCAGAGAATGGGAATGTTGAGATATTCGTTTGATTGCAGTTCATGCATCTCGTATTGTCACGAAATCTCTCCAGAACTAAACTTTGAACATACATCATCCACCATCCCTTGCCCAATTGCAACCTGATAGCTCTCCGATTTCGTAGCGACCCATGGCATCAACATCCTATGCGCCTCAATTGTCACAATCCCATATACCTCCCAGGTGTCATCCCCCGAACTCGACGGTGTAGCTGTACTCGGCGTACTAACAGATTCCGTCGCTGCCTCACTCGGCCTTGGTCTAACATACCATTGCGTCCAGCTGATTACCCCTGCGGGCGCATCTGCCCTGGATACAATTCCATTCGGCACTCTCTGGAAGATGATCGGCCATTTCAAATCCCTCTGAACTCCCGGTCCAAGTCTCATCACCTCATAAGCCTGATAACAACGTAGACTTTGTCCTGGATCTGATGAATCGAAGAATCGATCATTGGCGACAAACGCATAATCCAGGTCTGACTTTTCCCATGATCTCATGCCAGGATTGTGGCGTAACACAGGCTCGTATGTCTGTATGTAGTCGAGGACAGCTTGGTGAGGGATGTGGCGGGGTATTGGGACGTTGACGAAACAGTGGTGCTGCGAGCGCATGCTCGCTTATATCGCCGCGAGCTAGAAGCTGTCAGACATGGCGGCGGATTGGCCGTTTCCAGTAATCTTACGACGAATGAGAACCCCGGTTGTCCCTCGATTGACCGAGGCTCAAGTAGAGAGGTGACAGACAGATGGCGTCTGAGAGGAAAGTGGAGTGTCTAGTGTAGAAGAACCTTTCGGATCGTGTGGCAATGGGGCATAGTGATGACTGTCCAGTATGAAGATTGATAACAAAAGAATGACGAAGTTATCGCCAAGATTCCAGTTCGGAGTCGACCAAGGTCCCGAACACGAGCGGCACGACTCAAGCACGCCAGGGTTAGATTGACAGGTCTGTGGGGGCGCCATGGGGATCTGGCCAATCACTTTGAGACTAAGCATGGCAAGTTACGTTGAGTCTATTTATAGATGCCGAAATACCCACCGCTAGATTGAGTGAGGAGAAATCTGGAACGCATGCAGCTCATCCAACATGTTCTTATCTTGCGGCATAATGTGGTATTTCGATGCGCTCATATTCAAGATAGCCATTTTGACTGAGTCACTTACAACTACATTAGACAATATCACTTAGTTAACTTCCTGTATGAGGTCGAAAGCCATCATCGTATAATGCACAGGAAACTACACACCAGACAAGAGAACGTGAAAGTTTCACTAAGCAGGATTGACCTCAATGTCAGGGGATAGGTTCCCCTACTTTTCGTCTACCACTCGGCTCGGTCTTTTTAATTGAATACTATTTCTTAAACCCGGGCGGGATCATAAAATAGAAGCTCCTAGATAAGAATAATACCCTATACCAAAGCCAATGTCAGCATGTAAGCTGAATTCACAAAACAAGAGCGTGACTCGTAATCGACTGAAGATGAAGGGGAAGACTACTCTACTTTAACAACATAATTATACGAAATATATATTACTTTTATATATGGTCTTTGAAACTGCGTAGATGTATAAACAAAAACGGATCCAACCGCTTTACCAATTCACGATGACTCTCCCCAGCCGGTCTCACCAGGTAACACCCAATAATCATCCCTAAGGTAAAGTCCCATGCCATAAGGTCCGATACGCGAGACTTTTCTGTACATGGAGCCAGCAAATCAGCGACCGTTCCAGATCCGTGTCCCTGACGGGGAAGTGACTCGTAGTCACCCTCCCAGAATGAACCTGGCGAGGGAATCCGAACTTTGAGCATGCTTGGCGTCAAGTAGTCGAACGGCTTGAACTGGGAAAAGTGACTGATCAAGATGGAATTGAGATGGACGTGCACCTTGAAGTGCAGAAGGGCCAGTCTCACTATGTCAGTATGGCACGTTTGGATAATGGGGATGTGGCCTACCGCTGGTAACACTCGCGGATCATCGGGCATGGGTTTCGGCCGTCTATTGCCTTTTGATCGTAGATGCCCATAGATTGGAACAACTGCCATACCTGCTTGCTATTGAACAAAACAGACGGAAATGTCTCCGCTCCCCGGTAGGTGCAGAGAATCAGGGCAATGAGAAGGACCTGGAATGTAGGAAGGAACTCGGCTCGAGGCCCAGATGAGCCTGTGGCGGATACGGGAAGTTTGAACTATATATATATCAGATGATTGATGTATAATGGGTATAATTGATCTCACGAGTTGTTCGTAAAGCGTCTTTAGCAAGGCATCATGATAAAACCGGGCTATGTCCCTCGTCTCTGGAGTACCAAGCACCCATAGCCCAGCTGTTAAAACGGCTGCCGTCAGTTCCGGAGGAGACTTTGATCGCAAGAAGGTTCTTTTATGCAACAGAGGCCAGCGGGGGTGAAAATGCAAAAAGTAAGACGCTTCAAGCTCGTGCCGATATGATGCTTGCAGTAATCGCATTGTTGGATTTGAAGCCAGATTTAAACCCTGCAGTTCAGTGTTAAGAAAGGAGCCCGATGTGATAACAGGGGACTCGCCTAGCCCGCAGACAGGTATAGGTTCTTGTGAGCCAGGTCCTGCGTTTTCTGTTAATGTTGTTCCTCCTTCCTTTTGTCCAGAAGCCTTTTCGGGTTGGTGACTGATTGCCACATGACGTTTGAGCAGATCACTTGATGGATTCAGCATATGTCAACCAGAATTGAGTCAGATGGGAATGCCCACCTTCGGTTAAAAGTAGCTGGGCATAGTGTGCATGCAAATAAGCGAAGGTTCAAATGATCCCTCTCATGGCGTAAGAGATGCTCTTTCTTCTTGTACGACCGCGCGCATCCCGCATAGTTGCAGTGGAATCGGGATAAGTCAGAAGACATCGGAATTCGAGAATGACAAGTCGATATGGAAGAGAATTGCTTGTAATGCGCGATGTGGGATGAAGGATGTTTGCTTTTCAGTTAGTATATCCTTGCTAGCCTTGCTATTGTTGGTAAACAAAAACGCGCCATGTGGGATTTTGGCTTTTTATAGCTGAGCGATGTGGGATGTGGGATTTCGACTTTACCTAATTCGGCAACCTGGCATTCAGGACAACAGGACCTGTTTGAACTGAACAATCAAAATCCGATGTCAGCAAAGAGTTCGAGCACTTTCTTTTCTTATCAAGATGGCGCACAATTGGATTCCGAGTGTATAAAGAATGAATTAATAGAGAGATATTCAAGGACACTGTTAAGAGCTCTGATAGATCACGATAAGACTATTTCTTGCACGCGATCTCTAAAACGTCCCGTGCGGTTGTCACCTTGATCTCTGGGAAGAGGCTGTTAAGAGTCTTCTTCGGCTGGAAGTCTAACCCTTCCTGGTCAAAAAAGACACCGAGCTCGGACAGCATGGCTTGCAATGCCTCTTTCGGGAAGAAGGGGTAGACAGGTATGTGACCCGGAAGCTCTGTGACCTTTCCTGACTTGAGCTGCTCGACTGAATCGTAAGTGATCTCAAATTTATCGCCTGCAAAAATTTGTTAGGTTTTATAGCCGGATATTGTGATGAGAGTAGGTGGGCGGGTCCTACCAGTAACATCTTCAGCAAGCTTCACAAACTCCTTCCACGAAAGCCTATCGCCGATAATATACGATACCGGATCCCACTTCTCCAGCGTCAAGAGCTTAGCTGTAAACCTAGCAACATCTTTAGTGTAAGTGAAGACAGCAGACTGGTCTGGGTTGCCTGGAATCGCAGCCTTTCTTGCAGGAATGTCCAGAACTATAGTCAGAGGATCGAGGTATGTTTTGAGATTCGGGGCTCCCCAGTAATCGAGAAAGAAGCCATTCGCAACGGCAGTCCACTCCAAGTCAGTTTTATCCAGTGCATCAAAGAGGGACAGCTTGGCTGCGGCATTGAAGAACCAAGAATGCTCAGGGCGATACTTGACACCCCATACACTAGGGATGTATCGCTTGGTGACTTTGGACTTGGCGGCGGCTTGAATAAGATTGAGTTCCTGCTCGGGAGGTGTATGTCCACTTAGCGCGGCGATCACGACGTCAACGTGGTTTTCTTCAAGCAAGGTTGCAATGGAATCGGGGTCGGAGTAATCGATAGCGACGATGCGAACACCAAGCTCTTTCTCCAGTGATGGGTTGACCTGAGTGTAGAGATGATTAGCTGGGGAGTCCCGATATCAGGTCACCATGAACAAACCTTTCGGCCTAAAATCATAACCTCAAAATTGCCATCTGCGATGGTCTCTTCAACGATGAAGCGGCCGACACTGCCGGTGCCTCCTGCAATAGCTACAACGGGCATGATAAGTGGTTTTAAAGACAAGATGAAATCAGTGACGTTTAACTCTCTTCCTTGATTTTGAATGAGTTATACCTTGGTTTATATACTCGTGTCTCCAATCGTGGAGGCTGATGCTGTTGCTACCAGCTGACAAAGGTTCCAGGATCTCCACAAGCGACATCCCACATCGTTCCAACCCCCTGGAGCTACAGCCAGTAGCCCCGAATCTTGTAGTCTCAAACTGCTTAGATCAACAACAAATTCAGAATTAAACATAATTTATAACAGAGTCATTCCTTTTAAAGTCATAATAATAAGTAAAGTCCAACCTTAAACCCAAGTCTAGCAACAACAAAATATATGCTATTAATTTAAAATGCCAGCAGCAGGATAAGATAATAAAACTAGAAGATGACAGTAAATATCAACATACCTAAGAGAGACCGAGGGTCTCAGTCTGAGAGTATGTATTGGGAATAGGTCAGATGAGGTTATCTTGTTCCGCTGATTGACAAGTCAAACCCAACGCCGGACATCAAGACCTACTTTTAACCCGACGAAATACCACTACCAGGCCACAGGCTATCTCTATCTCAGGTTCAATCATTGTCTGATTCATACATACTCCTTGCCAATGACATTGACAATTACACCTTGGCGCATTCACGGATATTATCAAATGGACATCTCCGTGTTGGGCCAACGTGCACGGGATAATATCTGCAAGCCGCGCTCTCGCTGTGGAATACTTTCTAAGCAAAAAGATAGGTAGATGCCTTGCTCCTAAGGTCGGGACGTTCAGCATAACGTCAAGCATAACGCTAAGAACAACGTTAAGCTTTGCGTTATGGCAGCTATCCGAGCTTCCCGGACCACTCGGAACACTAGAATATCTAGGTCCACCAGTTGGTCATAAGGTTTGAGCTTGAAGGCAACGTGACGATCGATCTCTACCCCTGGTCGTGAACAGGTTTATAAGACTGCCCAATCCCACGCCCTTGGGTTTCCATCTCTACATAATATCCTATCTCGTTTAAGAAACACTATAATTATCCTCCTAAAACATAACTATGGCAAACACAAACAAACGCGTCGGAACTGACGCCAAAGCATCAGTGGAGATTGATCCATCAGCTTCTGGCACCATTGTCCGAATTGTATCAGCCGTTGAATCGACTTTTAATATCCTTTTGGCTATCCCCATGGTATTCAACGCGGAAAAAACCTTCAAACGAATGTACTTGACCGATGACCCGTCTGCGGCGCCTCTCGCTGCCCCAGTGATGCAAGTATGTGGCATCAGCCTGGCCGCCATGACGGTACCGATGATGCTTGGGATCCCTAATAAAGCTGGGGCGGTAGAGACGAGGCGGATCACGTATCAGATGCTTGCCTCCTTTGAGGCTATGGCTTTTCCGCTCTTATTTTGGCAGACTTGGCTTGCAGGGGAGGCTGGTAGTGGGATTTATCCTACTAAGCTGACTTGGGGCTCTGGGTTGGCGATGGGTGTCACGCTGGGGTTTAGGGTTTTCGTGTTGTTTATGAAACCGGAGTGGATGGGCAAATACAAGGCGAAGAGGGTGGACTGATGGGGGTTCGCTAATTAATTCAGCTATATAGGATAGTCATTTTTATAGCTTTCTTTTCGGCCGCTATAAAGACATTGCTATATTGTTATTAGGTAGAAAAGACCGGTTTTTGTAAGACGGCGTGCCCTTAACAGGCTACTAATTGCTAAAGATTCCATTGGGATTAGGTATGGCGAGGACTAATGATCTATTCTGTGAGCTGGAGTAAGCCGTAACTTAGTTATAATCTCTCATTTTAAACCGTGCGGGCTGGTGCTGGAACTGTCTACAAAGATCCCGGGATTCGCGTAATTGACATCTCACATCGCTCTACCCCACGCCTGGCCCTGGAATTTGATCTCCAGCTCGGTAGTTGATTAGTTAATCATTGCGCGGAGTTGCTGGCCAAGGCAACGGGCTTCGAGAGTTGATAACCAGTGTTAAAATAATAATAAAATAAGTCAGAAGTATAAGTGAACTTAAGTACTATTTTAATCTTCAGCACCATTCTCATTAGAAGCTGGAACGTCAATGCCTAGGTTCCTCATATAGACCGCGACATCTGGGTTCTCTTGTCCACACTGCTCAAGAATATCTCCATCAAGCTCATTGATATCAGCGCCATGTTCTAAGAGAAACTTAACAGAGGCAGGGCCCCCGTGTATAACGGCATTAGCCAAGGGCGTATCGCCTGTATCGTCGTCCTTGGCCGACACGTTAGCGCCCGCCGCGACGAGAGATCTCATGACACTAATATCGCCCTCTGTCTCGGCAGCTAAATGAAGCGCGGTACGCCCAAGGCAATCTCTGGCCTCAAGATCTTCTCCAATAGCCACTAGCTCATCGACCAAGTATGCCGGAGCATCTAGATGCGCCGCCAAGTGGAGCGGGCTGTATCCAGTAGTGAAACAATGCCAGCTCTCGTAATATTCCTCAAGTTCATCATAACTGGTCTCGTTTTCAAAGGGGTTTGCTCCAGCTGCCTGCTGATATGACTCGATTGATCCTCTTCGAGACGAAAGCTGTTTGAAGTCTTGCACAAATGTTTCCGGGACAGCTTTGGCCAACGTCAAACCGAGCAATCTCGATGCAAACCAAAGGTACGTATTTTCCCGGAAGCGTTCTTTTAGAGCAGCAGAAGATTTGCTGGCGCCGTTTGCGAAATTGTCAGATGATAGATATCAGAGTGAAGCGGTGACCCATCGCTTATCGTAGTCGGCCCCAAAGACTTCACGTTTGAGGTAGTCTCCAAAAAGGGGAAATCGAATGCGGAACGACTGGTCATCTTTGCCCCATGTGACGAGACCGCGGCAACCTTGGACAACGTCTACAAGTTGTAAAGGCTTTTCATCCTCGTCTTGACGATAGATTTTCCATATCTTCAACGCCTCGACTACCATGGGCACCGTGATTATGTAGCCGGCTTCAGCAGCCATAACAGCATGATAGAGAGTACAAAGAACCATTTCTGACTGAGAAGCCTTGATTCTCAGGACGCATTCTTGACTGAAAGCATGGACCTTGTCACGAAACGATATATCTTTGCAGGCAGATGTAAGTTGCTTGATGGCTGCCAGAAACTAGGGCAGGGGCATCTCGGTTGGCCAAGTAGGAACAGGAAGAAAGCTGCGGATATTAGCCTCTTGTTGTAGGAGCACATGGCTGAAGTTCGAAATCTTGGAAACTCACCGGCCGTCAAATGTTCGAACCAGGCCTTGAACCAACTCAGAATGCCTTGAGGTCAAGTTTTTACCAGAAATGCTCTGGAGCGTCTTGACGATGTATTTTTCTATGTCCGTATCAGAGGCACAAATTGGGGTTTGAACAATCTGGTGTAATGTAGCGAAGTCTTGAGGAGGTGGGGCCTGGCTAGTGAAGAGGATTTGGATTATCTGATCGGAACCGCCGTCTGGATTGATTGCAAGTATCAGGTCTGTCAAAGCTTTGGTACTGACGTCGGCTGCGACTCCATCGAGTATGATCAACACCTTGCCAATCTCACCAGCAATCATATGTAGGAGTCGAGTGAATTCGTCTTCCCCTAGCCGTGGAATACTGCCATATTCTGCCAGCTCTAGTTTCCGCAGAGTATCTGACGTGTCAGGCAATTGTGACACTAACTGTCTTAGAACCGAGGCGAAAGCGTGATTGAAGTCGGCCACATCATACTGCTTGTGCCTCTCTTGGAAATAGACACAGGCTACTGCTGCGTTGCGAGTTGTTCCACGATCTGTTCGAATGTGATGTACGAGACAGGAGGATAGGAACGTCTTTCCGGTCGCGGATGGCCCATGAAGCCAAATTAGCCCGGAAGAAGCCTTTGAAAGCGAATCTTTGAGCTTTGGATCGTCGAAGAACCATTGACATGAACCGGGATGCGCTCAAGGTCAAGAGCCTGTTGCCAACTTTGAAATTGATCACCAGGGCAAAGCCTTCTCAGTAACTTAGATCTGTCGATTATAGACATATTGGTCAGGCTTTGTGATAAAGGATAATAATATAGAATTTGTTGTGTTTTCAAAATATAGAAACCTATTTCTTTTAAATTATTATTAACTTATACTCTTTTTCAAGAGTAGGTTATGCTGCCTGAAAGGATTGCGATCCTAATACAAATAAATTTACGCAAAGTGGGGGCTGTTAGGCATCCTCGGCGCTGTGAATGTCCTGATCACTATCTTATCATTTTCTAGTAGTCGCCGAGAATCGTTAGATGATCACAGGGTGCACGACCTGACCAACACGCCTTGGCACTCATGGAAGAAAACAAACTTTATAAGCTAGTAAAATGGCTCATTCTAGGTTCACGATAGTCCACGCCATCAAGACCTTACCTCCCTCAGGGTCGGCCGACTTGTCTTGGCCCAGTTGGGCAGACAAGGTGACTGAATACCTTCGCTGTTCTGGAAGTCGTGAAACTCATTTCGCCGTATTAGAGCCAGTCGTATCTTGGGACCAGATATTGTCGCCGCATACCATACCCACAGCGTGCATGGCATGGTATGGAGTGTTTTTGGCCGACCAACACGAACAATCACGCAAGATGCTGCGTACCTTTACGGTGATGCCCAGGCTGTCTACCGTGATTGTGTTTAACCTTATTTGCTTAGTTGTTTTATTCTGATGATTTATAGGACTTGAATTGTGCAAACGTCAAGGCAATTGCCTTGGGCATAAAGTTATCATAGCTAAGGAACTTATGTTGCCTCCTTGACGCTTAGCTGATCTTGAGTATCTGACTGGTTGGTAGTCACTATAAGACCCAGATCAGTGACAAATATTATCTCCTCCATGCATATGCAATCCAGACTAAATGTCTCGCTACATAGGGAGGGAAAACTCCTTCTCTCTGCTATAACTTCGCGCTCTCGGATTAACATAGCTTACCCAAGCGGTGGCTTTCCCCTTCGGGGAACCAGAGAAAGTATACACCGCCGCTGCAGAAGCATCAGCCGGGATTGAGCGAGGGACAGACTTTTTGGTAAACGTGACGCCAGGGCCCGAGATACGAAAAACAACGTCTTTAAAGTCCAAATCGTCAAAGTTAGTCACGTTGACAACAACACGTCGATCGCTGACTTTGATATCCAGATAAGCATCTGCGATATCCGGATCGTTTGTGACGGGCCTTCCTTTACGTTTTGACGGGACAACACCAGCTCGATATGCAGCCCTCTGTGCAATAAGGCTTGTTTCATTGACGTAGGGCGCAAGATAGTTACGTAGAAACGTGTTGTTGCGTCTTCCGGAATGATTTGGAAACCCATCTAGAACCTCGTTGTCTTTGACACCGAGCTTGCCCCAGTTATCAATCACAGTGTTCCCTGGTCCTGTCAGCGCGTTCTCTGACGTATATGGATGATGAACGTACATCCGGTGAGCTGTTCTGGAATCCAATCGTTTGGCGCATAATACTTTCCTGAGGTGAAACCCAGATTGTTGTACCAGGTGATATTTCTCGAGGCTTCATCTGTTCCAAGTGTCAGCAAACATTAGGATGAATTATATAAGTTACGTACCAGGGTACAGAGCCTGCCACCCTGCGTCATAGATGAAGTTGGACGACACCGTTGTGTTTGGTGACCGTGATAGCGTGTATACGCCACCAAAGTCAGTATGAGATTGACCAAAATGGTGAATCAGATTCCCCTCGATCAAGTTGTTCTTCATGATGGTGGGTGTATCATAGAGCGGCTGGTAATTGTAAAGACCTCGCTTAACGTACTCCGGGCTACCTCCTTCATCATTGCTTCCCCAGCCTAGCACCCATTAGCAGTCTCACTCGTCAGGGAAGTATGGGCCGTACCATAGCCATGACAAATGCCGCTATATGGCTGATTATAAATATCGTTGTGTGTGATGGAAGAGAACTGCGTGTATGTAAAAAGAATAGGGACGGTGGATGACCACAGTACCGAATTGTTATTGAAGATGTTGTTGGACGCGTGGATATCTGACACAAGCATCTTTGGCTGCGATGGGTGGTGCGCATCGGCTTGTATACCTCCCACGGTGATGCTATTCCCCATCACCTGCGTGAAATAGTTGTCATCGATGTGAATGTTGTTTGCCCCGAGCCCAACGCCCGTCAAGTGCGCGTTCTTGTCGTTTCCAACACCGATGCCTCCAGCTCCAAGCTCTCGAAAAGTACAGGACTCTATGGTGATATTGTATGCCGCACTGACCTGGATTGCGCTGGGCATCTGCCACCAATGGGGCCTCGAAGCTTCAAAATTGGGCCACAGACTATCATTTCCCATGTGACCACCGGTCTGCTGATCTATGTAACCATACGTATCCGGCCTTAGCCAAGTGCTGTGCTTAAAGGTGATTCCCTCGAAGTGCAAGTTGTGAATCGGTTCTTCATAGGTTCCGCCGACGACCATGAGAACCTCTTCGATGCCAAGATAGGCAGATACGGTAGCCATATCTTCGCCTTCTAACGGCTTGTAATAGACAGTTGACTCATTTCTGTCAAGGTAGAATTGACCGCCGTCAGTCAGCAAGGCTTTGACGTTTTGGATCCAGATGCCTCCATCCCAAAACGGCTCTGCGATTTGGTCATAACCGATGAGTTGGTTGGCCCATATATCCCTCTTCATCTCAAGTACGCGATCCCCGACCTTTTCAATAAGTGCAACACGATCCGTGAAGGAGTTTATGGCCCGAAGCTCGCCATTCTCAATACCTGGGGTTTTCATGATCCAGTCGTAATCCGAGCTGTTCCAGGTCATCCCGACTTTAGTGTACTCGAAATCCCTCCGATTATGGATCCGCCGTCTGGCATACTGAGCAGCCAACCCGTTTATTTAAAGATTACGGGATTTCGTTCCCTTGGGGACTGAAGCAGACCATATACCGTTGTCACCTTCAGCCCAATTGCTGATCTCATACCCTCCAGAGATGACGGTGTCTGAGCCAGCCCATGTCACCGTGAAGCCATTGGTACCAGAATCTTCATTGTTGAAGATAATGGGCTCGTCAATTACCCAAGTACCTGGGCCAAGATGGACAGTGATACCGTCATTCGCGGACGGAATGACTTCACGGACAAGCTCTTGTGCTTTTTTAATACCCTTCACAGGCTTCCCGGCCGAACCAGGATTATCATCCTGTCCCTTTCGATCAACGAAGATATCTGCTGCCACTGATAAGCGGGCAGCGAAGATGCAAAGAGAGCAAAAACGCATCTTCATGATTATATATTGTATTGAAAATGGCGTTGTTGATTGACTTTTAGTTTTGAGCTTATATATCCACGAGATATATGAAGCCAATACATCAGATAAGCCCAATTAACCCAGAATTTAGGCAGAATTTTGCCCCTCATTTTGAGAGTTCTAGTTTTTCGGTGATCAGCATGATCACGTAGCATACTTTACTTACAACCGAGCGAGTCGTGTAATAACGTGAAGAAGTCTTGCGGAGATGCGTCATAATTGGCGATCCTTGCTCCATTCCACCAATAGCTAGCCCTGCTCAAATGTAGGATTTTGCTTTAATTAGCCGACGGAAATATAAATGAATGCACTCATGGCATGATGAGAACGCCTAAATAAATGTGTTCCTGCACCGAATCAACCCTCTGGAACCCCCCCAAAAAGACACAGGCTCTGAAGAAGACAAGGTCTTGCAATTATACCCATTCCAGGCTTATGACATAATCCTGTAGACTTACCCAATCGGTTAACAAATCAATTCTAGAGTGATTTATAGCCTCCTTCAGCTACGATCCTCCAAATCACTATGAACGTTAGGATATTAATCCTTGCCGGCTCAAGGACAAGATATACCAACTACCCACGATAACCGAGTTGGCAGTATACAAGGCTCAACAATGACTTGTATAAATCGTTTACGTGCTGCTTTAGCAAACTAAGCGGAATGTTACATGCGTTGACAAGATGATTATATCAGACTGCTTTTATAAACAGGTAAGATAAACACTGACTTATTCTTTAATGATCTCAAGAACGAATTATAAGGGGGTTGAAATTACATTAAGGCACTGAATGTCAGTCAATAACATCGCGACCTGATGCGCTGAGGCTCAGTAGCACTCCAGCCTGATAATCAGTTGTCCAGCTGATGAATGTTCTTACACCGGGAAATCGAGCTCGTTGTCATCTGGAACAAATTGGCATGCTAAACTTTCCAACACTGATATCGCCATGTTCCCACCATGTTCAAACCGCCCTTTACACCAGAGCATTCCTTGCTTCGGGACGAACAGAGCGGCTATGTACCAGGATTCCCCCGCGTCCATCGTCACGACAGGGATCCGATCAGGAAGCTACTCACATCTGAGTTTTGCTCAGACGATTTAGATCGAGTTTCGGATAAGGTCTGGTGGATGTCAAAACAAGATAGCACAAATATATGGCCGCTCCATCGACAATTGCTGCAGGGCCGCTCTATTACCGTGACGGAGGACCCGAAGCTACATCTCGTATGGATCAACGACCGTGTTTTCATCAAGCCTCTTCCACGATTCATCGGGTCCCTTGACTTCTGGACAGAGCATCTTTGCAGTAGCAATACGACCGAAGACGTGCGTATTCGGAGAGTCGCCTTGGGTTATCTACGCACATACTTCTATCTCATCCGGCACGAATCTGACTTTCGCATCGCCAAAGATCCTACTCTTTGTCTTATACCGGTAGATATCACCTGGGGACAGTTCTGTGATTTCACGTCCGGTCTTGATAAAATCCTGGATAAGGATGTTTCCCTACGTTATGCCTACGGTCAAATCCGCCTCACTTGTTTGAACTTCTACGCTCCGGTTATTCTCAATAAGACTTATTTTCAAAGAATCGACTTTCAGTACGGACTGTACTTTATGCGCTTCTATGCACTTGTTCTGTTTATCTTATTAATTAGCTACATATATAGTAGGCTATATATAGCCTTAATAGCTCATACAACCTCTAAAGGCTTAAATATCTATAAGTGCTATGCCCTTTACTGGCAAGCTTTAACTATATTCTTAAGGTATCCCCCTGCTCCTCACTCTGTAAACTTGGCTCACATGTATTAGCAAAGTCAGCTTCCTCGGCGCCCCATCCAAGTCTGACTATACACAGCGAGTTCAAATATACAGCTCCGGCTAATGAAATCAGGACTTTTAAAACCAACAATATAGCCTGCGAATAAAGCTTCTCGATCGCACTTTTAATGATCGGATTACCTCTAGAGATTTGAGCTGCATATTTGGGATTATGCAGGACGTACTGGCGCAAGTCGCTAGGCTGCATTTGTGTACATACAGTTAGATGAGCGCCACAACAGCATCGGAGGCAACGTACAATTATTTCTTCAGGCTCGTTTTTCAACTGCCTCGTCAGAGACTGGCGACATATTATGCCAGCGACAGCGAGCCCAATCGCTCCACCCAGGTATTGGAACATGACTGCAATTGTGTTTGCAAGTGCTACATCTGTCGTCTCAATCAGCTCGTTACTTGAGAAACAGGGGATATTCGAATATCTTCCGGTCAATAATTACCTGTAGTAGGGACGGAAGCTTGAGCCTCCAAGAAGCTTGACTGTAGGACCATGCCGCCGCCAATCCCAAGTACGAGTGCCATGATTACATATCCCGCCATCGGGGCTGACTTCAGTTCGGTAGCCATCAACGTGGTCGCCAACAAAAAGAAGGTACAGCCGACAAATAAAAGAAGATGCCTAGGGGCCTTGGATCGAAGATGTAGTGTCGCTTTGATGAGTGATGCCAGCCGGAGCAGTGGCGAGAAACTGATGCCAACAAGGACAAGACCACACACTAAAGGGAGGAGGAACAGGCCGGTCTCGGTAGAGCTATAGCCTTGCACAACTTGAAACCATATAGGTCTGCCCTCAGCCATTAGTGTATATTGTTATTGATGTGCATCGGGTGCAGTCCCGGGAGGGAAGCGCAATCAATACTCACAGATAATACAGGAGAGCCATGAATAAAACATTGTATACGAACAAGTTTAACCACGCCATGACGAGGGCATTGTTTTTCAAAAACCGGACGGGGACTAAAGCGGCGTCCTTCAGTACGAATAGCTCAAGCAAGATAAGTCCTGTTGCCGATATTACCGCAACTGAAAGGAGAAGGATGACTTGCACTGACGACCACGGCCATTGATTGCCGCCGTGAGTGAGCGGCACAATGAGGCAGGTGACTGAACACATAATTAACGAAGCACCCAACCAGTCGATACCACACAAGTCCCGAATTATCATCCCGGCTCGATCCCTGCGACTATGGACTTCGGCTGGATTTCGTGTCGGCTGTGTGGTGGGCGAAGGGAGCTTGATGAAAGCGATGATGAGGAATGTGATGCCTGCGAAGGGCATGATGGTCCAGAAGCACCATCGCCAGCTGGCGACATGGGTCAATACTTTATGAGTTAGTGAAAGTGATGTACGAAAGCATATTTATACGGTACAGTTATCCCAGATGAGGGGCCCGAAGAAAGAAACTACTTACCGCCTCCCAAGACAGGACCTAGGGCCATCGCAACTCCGACGCCGGACATCAATATTCCCTGGTATCTCGGGCGTTCATCTTGGTCTTTGGTAAGGTTTGGAGATATTAGTTGAGATATGATGGCATACCTATTGGGAACAGATCAGCTACGATCACAAAGCTGAGCCCCGTCATGCCGCCGCCACCGATTCCGCCGATTGTCCTGTAGATAATCAGAGATACCATCGACTGAGACCATGCGCATGCAGCATTTGCGGCAAAGAACACGGCCACGGCAGTCATCATCGGGCCTATCTAGGGTTAGGTATTTGTCAACGGCATGACAGAGGGGACGACTACCTTTCCGACCCACGACATCCGAGATCTGGCCTGTACAAAACTCAGCTTCATCTTTTCAAACTATAACTATTTTGAAAACCAACCATAGAGTGGCTGGACACCCGTGAGAGATATGAGATACGAAACAGTTACCCAGTCATAGAGGTTGAAGCTGTTGAACTCATCCGAGATATTTACTGCAGCCACGGCAACCTGCGATGGCGATATTAGGTATGGTAGGTTAGCACTTTGGAGAGTGGCTTACAATTGTCTCATCGAGTGATGTAGCAAAGACAGCAAGAGCGAGACCTGCAAAGAGAATGACAAGATGAACTGAAAGTGACATATTGGTATCTTGATTCTGGTGGCTTGACCAGTAGCACGATCCTGCGTCCGTCTGGCACTGAAGGGTCTTTCGGTTTTGATGGGTCTAGAGCTTTCTTCATTGTGACTGAGAACGATAACTTTTTCAGTGCTTATAGCCTTGATTACGACCCTGAGTATGCTTACACCCATGTACATGACTGCATGATGCTTATGCTTACACCCCTGCTTATGCTTACGGGGTGCTGGTAGATCTTTACACACAGACAGGTGTATCGAAACACAGTCTAGTTCCAACATGACAATTTCTTTGCTATCTGTAGTATAGCCCGGGCCAAGTATTAGTATCTGTCCAGCTGTTCCAAGTTACTAAGAGGCTAAGAACTTTAGTAACTCTTAACTTACATCAGACAAACTCTATCATCAATATAGTCACTGGAGGAGCTAGCGATACCCAGTTCGTTCATCATGGATTTCTTGTCAGAAGCTATTGCAAAGCCTCAGCCGAAGCTCCAGCATTCCGGCCATCGACAGTACAGCATTGCACTGGTTGGTCTCGGCCATCGCGGTTACAACACCTTCTTCCAGTGTCTCCAGGCGTCTTCTTTCAACGTGCTTGCGGTCTGTGACACAGATCCCGGCAAATTCTTGACTTTCTCGCAGAGTCATCCCGATGTCCCCGCCTACTCATCCATCGAGGGCATGCTAGCAGACCATAAGCCGGACTTTGCTATCGTTTGCGTTCCTCACCAGTTCCACAAAGACTGTGTGGATATTCTTGCTGATGGTGGGGTTCCGATCTTGAAGGAGAAGCCGGTGGCTGGGTCCGCTGAGGATTTTCGGAAGCTCGTCCAAGCCCCCATCAAGATTGGCGTGGCGATGCAGAAGCGCTTCGAGCCTCGCTACAATCAATTCAAGAGCTTACTCTCTTCGGTTGGCGAGATTGCCTCGATCCAAGCAAGAATTGTATTGAATGTTAAAGATCTTGCTAGCTCGTGGAGAGCAAGCCAGGGAGTTGGTGTAACGGTATGTACAACGCTTACTCTATTTACCCATGATCTCAAGCTAATATACCTCTACAACAGGAGGATCTCGGATGTCATATCTTAGACATTCTCGTCTGGATGCTCGGGAAGCCTGAGTCTTTGATGGCTTCTCGTGTTGTTTCGGTCCGGAGTCCTCCCGATTGCAACGGCGACGACGTGTCGGTCGTGGCGATGCGGTGGCCGTCTAACGCAGTGGGCTACTTATATATCTCTCGTATCGGGCCCTTTGCGGAAGAGTCGCTCATCGTCACCGGCACCAAAGGCACCCTTGCTCTTCACGGCCATAGAATCTTCCATTCCGATCTTGATGGCAACCAAACATTCGAAGTCAACAACGACCACAGAAAGGAAACGACAATTCAGTCTATGTGTCATCAGTTCGGTGACTACGCCACTGGTCGTACTAAGAGCTATACGGGTGCTTTGACTGCTTTTGCGGATACCATGGCTACCATTGAAGCGGTCAATCGGTCATTCATCACCCTCCGGGTTGAGAAGGTCTGCCCTATCGTTTCCAATCTCCACAACATGATCACAAACGGAGAGCACCGGGCTAACGGCCTCCCGAACGGCATCAAAAAGCCCTCATTGATCATCTGCGATGGCAACACGCACCCGAAAGATGTAGAGCATGCTCCTCCCTCGCCACCCCCAACAACTCTCAGAACCTTCACGCTCAACACTGGCGCGCAATTGCCGGCCGTCGGCTTGGGCACCAGAAAGCCCAAGGCACCTGGCCAAGTGTGCAGAGCAGTCAAGGCGGCCCTAGAGGCAGGCTATCGCCACATCGATACTGCGTTTTCGTATCGCAATGAGCACGAGGTTGGTCAGGCTATCAAAGAGTCGGCAGTTCCTCGCCCCGATATCTGGATAACTACCAAGTTGGACAACAAATGGCACAACCGAGTCGAGGAAGCTTTTTCGCAGTCACTGAACGCACTTGGAGTTGAGTACGTGGATTTATATCTCATGGTAAGATCATCGGTCCGCACGCTATGAATAAGCACAGATGCTGAATCATTTCAGCATTGGCCAGTATCTTTGAATCCAGAGGATCCCGAGAAACTACTCGTAGACTGGAACTTCATAAACACGTGGTAAGCACAACAGGTACGGCAAAAGTGCTGCTGAGACTGACACGAAAGCAGGGAGGAAATGCAGAAGATCGCCAAGTCAGGTCGAGCCAAGGCCATTGGTGTTTCTAATTTTGGCATCAGCGATTTGAAGACACTTTTGGAAAGCCCAAGCTGCAATATCACCCCGGCGGTGAATCAAATCGAGGTAAGTTGGGCACAGAAGCCGAATTGAATCATGCGGTTCATTCACTATGCTGACGAGTACACACAAGATGCACCCGCACTGGCAAACAAAGAAGCTGCTGTCGTTCTGTCAGAGCAAAGGGATTCACTGCATGGCATACTCACCCCTGGCCAGCCAAGACTCGGTACTCTACGACGAACCCCTCCTTTCGCAGGTCGCCGCGACCAAAGGGAAGACACAACAGCAGATCCTGTAAGTTCCTTTGCTCCAGCCGTGCATACACAGTCTGCTATGCCCAGTTCCTGACCGACTCCCCAGTATCATGTGGGGCCTCCAACGAGGCACCAGCGTCATCCCCAAAAGCGTGACAGACTCAAGGATCGTTGAGAATTTTCAGCTTGACGGGTGGTGGCTGACTAATGATGAGATGGGCAAGTTGAATGGTCTGGGCACTCGTCGTCACAAGGTTTATTCTGATGACTGGCTACCTCGCAAGGTCTTTCACGAGGAGGATGCTTAGGCTAGATAGCTATTTACGCAATCGGAACTTTGACTCAGGTTGATCATAAGGAGACCAAGAAGCCCCCACTTTGATACTAAGACTCGTAAGGCTTAGCCGTAAGCGTAGTTTCAGTGACGGGCGTTTGACTCTCGGCACTGGCACCTGGAATGTGTCAAATGAGACTTCGTGACGCTAGTTGGGCCCCGTCTCTCACTACAGTATGTATGCTCAAGCAGCCAACGTTCTGTCATCCACGTACTGGCCAGCCGTGTACGCGAAGTCTTATGTACGAGTCATGTCTACAGCTTTGTCCTGCAGGCTGCAAAGCTAACCTCGGCACAGCCGATATGGTCAGGATGGCGCACCCCGAGAACCTCGGCAGTTCAAGCATGATCTCTCTTTTCTCGCATACGCGCCCTTCGATCTCCTCTGGTGAAATATGATTGGTGCTCAAGACATGGGGAGTACTTTGATTCAGGAGCGCACGACCTAACATATGTCACCGGCGCGATTTTGCAACGGCTAAGCCACCGAGGCGGCTCCACCAGCTCGACAGGGGCAGTTAAATTACGACGTGCGTCCCTTTGAAGCCCTGACCCACTAATGGTTCACAGATCGAAGCGACCTCGAACAAAAAGTATGCTAATGTCTATTGATGTTTGCATAGTCCAACAGAATAATTAACAGATAATGCGAAAACCGTTGTTCCAAAGAATATTCGCCCCTCACATATCGCTATCATTCATACTCTCTTGGCGCCACCAGCTCTCAAACTCACGAAGTCGCTGAGTTCTAGCAGCAGCGAGGCTCCTCCCGGCCTCAGTCTTCATGGTCCCCTGGAGCTGCATCAACTTTCCTCTCAAGTGTTCCATGGCACTATCCATCTTCCATGGAGCCCCCGAATCCTTTCCTTTGGCACCGAGAAACGTGAAGCATCGACCTATACCGATGGCACCGATCGCGTCCAGTCGATCAGCGTCCTGAACCAGCGCGAGCTCGGGAAACCCATTCTCGATAAGACGGGTAACTACAGCTGGATCTTTCTTCTCCTTACTGTACGACACATGGCTGACGATTGTCTCAACGGCTTGTGCCAGCTCCGGTGCTGCCCCGGCATCCAGTAATGCGTTATAGACAACCCTGGGGGGGTTATTGTCGATTGAGGGTGAAGATTGATATTTATGGTCTTCAATATCGTGCATGAGGGCCGCCAGAATTACCACTGTGCTGTTGTAGGCGAATCCTTTGGTACCTGTTGGCCCGGGCATTTCACGGTGTAGTAGTTTTTGAGAAAGATTTACAACTCGTTCAACGTGTGCTGCGTCATGCGAAGGATCGTAATTTCTCATGGTTTGATTCATAAAAAAGCGCATTTCTGCAATTAATTGGTCGTCAGATGGTCCCATTTTGTTCGAGCGTAAACAAGTCTGGGATTTGGAAATCCCTTGTTGCTAGACAAGCATGATATAGCTGTATATAGAAACCTGACGGGCTATCAATTCTGTCGGCTTTTACACCAGAAGACATAAGCCTATGACTTTGCTTACAAATATTCAATAGTAAGCGTAAGCACAGGCGTAATGCTTATTG
The DNA here is from genome assembly GCA_012932015.1 of Fusarium acutatum. Classification (NCBI taxonomy): domain Eukaryota; kingdom Fungi; phylum Ascomycota; class Sordariomycetes; order Hypocreales; family Nectriaceae; genus Fusarium; species Fusarium acutatum. The sequence continues at coordinate 3,073 of JAADJF010000159.1, read as the reverse complement.
TTATCCAATTGTGAACATTCTAATTGTCCCGTGTCGACGTGCATCCCTGATGCATCCCTGACAACCAGGGTCGGAGGCTTTGCCATTGAGACAATACGGATAAGAAAATGTACGTAGTATTGATATTGCTCCGATACAGGCCTAACTAAATCTCGAGGACGATGGCCGATTCTCCGTATCTTGACTTCACATCTGGGCGAATTGCGCCAAAGGGTAGATAGATCTTGTCTCTGCTTGAAACTCATATTTACTTGTCCTATTGATTCGATGTCATGGAGTCGCTTTCTCTGTCATTATCCAGGTCGGCCGTCCACTTTTTATCCCCCAAGAGGCGAAAGCTTTCAAGTGCCTTCTTCAGGTGGAACTGAACTACAGGAGTTGATGCAAATATTCCCAATGAGATTCCTATCTCATATATGGAAAGCGTTCGATGCAGGAGATCATTTGCCTGGCAACACAGCTCGTTTCGTTGACTCTCCAGGATGGATGGCGTGGGTTGTTTCCGGGTAGCCAGGTTTATCTAGGGAATTAAAAATCGGCATCAACACTTAAAGTGACAATGGTGTGCTGACAACATGGGTAGCTAAGTAACTTACATCGAATAGCGGCGATGAGAAACCTGCATCGTTCGATTCACCTTTACAGCTGGGCTTCATGTTGGCTGCTAACCCATTTCCAACCGTTTTTGCAACAAGATCTTGATGACTTTGATCTGAAGCATCATTTTCCACATCGATATTGAAATCCTACAACATTAGTTCATGCAATAAATAGTCAGTAAGGTGGGGGATGCCAACAGTGTCTGGGTACGAAATTGCCCAGTTGTTGACTTCTGAACCCAGGCGACATGGGCTCCAGCTATCCCATAAGCCGAGAATATTGCTGCCATGGCATTCTCGGATAGTTTCCGACAAAGGCTCTTGGGGATGTAGAGACAAATCGTTCCCAGCTACAGTATTTGGAGAGCCAGTCGCATAAGGATCAAATTCCAAAAACTGATCAGTTTCTTGCTCAGTGATGCTGTACGGCTTTTGTTGTCTCTGTCTCAGCTTCTCCCCTGTACAGCATTAGCTGAGAAATCGACCAGCAAAAGTGCACGGACTCACGGAATCTTCGCTGGGCTAATTTGTTTTGCTCCTTCCGACGTTCTCTGCTGTCAGTTCGTCTTGGAGGTTGTTGTTCTTGGTCAGCTAATACCTCCATTGAGAACAAGAGGAGAAAAAACTCGAGACAAGATAAACTCCCCTTCGATTGTGTCTGATGTTCGGTTCTCTAGGCATCTTATACTGCTGTTCGCGTCGGAAAACCTGAACGATGGTCAGGCCAATGCGGCTAGTTTCGGTGGCTGCAGTGCGAGCCCACTGAATAGACTTTCGTTTTTATGTATGGTTCTTTTTCCTTTACATAGGTAGCCGCACCGAGTATTTTCTCTCCCCATTTAGGTTAATAAGTCCGTCACATTGGGTGCAACAACATCTTGATCACCCTATAGCGAATATAAAAATTCAGAAGTTTAAACAGGAGCTATATTTTCTATTTATCACGTAGTCGACTGGCTTACGCTGGAAAGCTGAAGCTATGAGCTCATGCCCTTACGACTGAAAGTCATGCAATTCACTTCCCTATAAGAAAGACACTCCTTCCCACGACCACCGCTTCCCCTCCCTCATTGTAGATCCTTTCTTAATTACCCCCTGCTATCTCCACTATTCCACCATGTCGACTGGAGTACAAAGGGACACGGAACATCAACTTGTGTAACGCGAGCTGCACTACCGATACAGCCAACTCGGCAGATAGTTCCGTCCTCACATTGTGTTCGCACGCCATCGACGAAATGGAAGATCACTTCACCTATGGCCAAACGATGCAAGCCAAGTAAGGGAACAGAAAATAAGCTTTCTCGTGATCGCCCTGAATCCGGGGCCGTCCGTATCGACTGGTTGAATTGATTTGCGGAATAAATGAGCCGACGATCTCCGCGACGATCTCCATATTGGAAGCAACAGACAGTGTGATGTATGCGACATACGTTCCTACTGACCGGAGAGAGTTGTCCAGTCCTCTCAAGGCCCATATAGCTTGCAGATGACCCTAGGGAATTCAACAATGATCTTAGGCCGATGGAAAAACTATCAAAGCTCGTAACAGAGTGAGCGACACAGCCGACAGGCAGGTTTGGTATGCCTGTCTATAGAACATGTCCAAATTGTTGTCAAGGTCCTGACACTACATACCTTTTGGTATCCTAACTCCTGAGACTTGCCAGGTAATGTCTTTAACAAAAACGAGGTACGTCGGGTGACCTGAGTCTATTTCTGTCTAGGAATCTGTCAATCCATCAATCAACAGTCCCAAATACGAGTCTTTGTCATATTGCCTCGGAACCAGGGGTCATTTGCCGAGCGCGGGCTTCTCCTTTCTGTATAGTGCAGAAAGACACTGTGGTAAAATTTATGTTGTTATTTCTATCCCTTGTCTCTTGGACCGGATAGTGCGGCGAGACAGGCTAGTTACTACGCTGTCGCAAATGAGAAGCAGCCTGTCAGTTATCACGGACCGTCCCTAGCACTTCACGGGCCGGGGTTCCCCGTTTTGCATTGTAACCTTGAGTGCCATTGAGAAGTCTCCACTTAACAGCACACAAGGTGACATTCAGTGACGCAAGCACTACCTGTTACGACCCAACAGGGGAAACCGCTTACATCACGTACACCCCGCACTTTCTCTCCAATCATAAACGGTCATCATACACTAAGGGACTCCATAGGTGACCGCCAAGACTTGGTCACCAACAACTGACCAGAAACATCAGTAGTTCTTAAGAATCACCAGTAACTTAGAAAGATCACTCAGTAGCCATCTCACTAAGATGTGACTGCACCTAAGTATATATATACATTTATTAGCATTAAAGAGAACTTAGCTTACTAGCTATCAATAAGACTTCTTTACATCAATAAGCCTAACACACATTACTGAATATTCAGGAGACGTAACAACTAATATGCTCAGTATCACTACTTACGCATTCTGCAAATATAACCCTATTACGGACTAGTTTCCCTGTTTG